>APFE030325236.1:113355-134231 GCA_000404065.3 Pinus taeda
CTTGTTCATGCTCATTATTTTATGGTACTGATATGCAAAAATAATTCAAAGTGTAAATAAGGAAGATTTGGTAAAAGAACTAGATAATACTGATTCACCCCCCCCTCTCAGTATTATTTTCAATAATTGGGCGATTTTGTTTTTGGCATAACTTCTACATACAAAGACCATTTTTTGAACCATTAATGGTGCCGAAATTAGGAGGACGAGCTCTATCCATTCATTTAGGTTTCAACTCAATCTGATCACTTTAATTTTTGAGCATTTTTCATAACTTGGTCTTGAGCTCCTAATCACACCTCCCAAATGAGAGGCTTTTGGTCCCCAAAAGCTTACTAAAATGCTAAACTGAACTGTAGTATAGACAATGAGAGGATGAACATCCTCTTATCTTCATCCCTTCAAACAGTTGCTTTGCATGGAAAATGACTTTGAACCACAAATGGAAAGAAATTGACATTTCCCTTCTTGAATGCGCTTGTCCTCCAGTCCACAACTGACTTTTTTGCACTCACACAGAAATTTTCTGGTGAGAAAATTACAGAATGAAACTGAACAATGCTGTCTTGATTAATGATCTAAGGTGGATCAAAACAAACAAGATATTACAGCATAAAATACATGCATACATCCAAAAATTGCATATGTACAAAAGGAGTACGTCTTACTATGTCAAGAAGTCCATCCACTTCTCACCAAGCCACTTACATGGTGACTTTTGCCGCTGCAACTTTTCCTCATGTGAAACTTCCCTTTAAACATCAATAATGGAATTTGTGGTTCCACCTTTGCCAATCTTCTTGTCCTCCTGCTGCATGTGTATGGGACGACGAGTTGGTTGTAAAGTCCAACAATGAGACACAACATGTCCCGTCTTTTGGCAAAAAGTGCAAATCTTATGCATCTTCTTTGAAGGTAGTCTTTGCTTCATCTATTCCCTGTATGCCTTCTTCCTCATCCAGCATCTCGAAAAAATTGGTTAAATTGACCACAATATGTACAAGAAAACTTTCTTCAATTAAAGCATGCAAAATTTTCATGCCTTGCAGAAACACAATCAAATTGATCATGAGAAGATGTATACCTCTTGTGCTGCTTTGCATGTTCATCCTTTCTGCCTCCATGAGGAGATGAACTAGTAGAGGCTCCAGTTTTCAATTGCAAACTAACGTCATCATTCTTGTCTTGAAAACTGCCTAAAATTGCATGCTTGTCATTAACTGCATGTCTACCATCTTCTTGCTACAAAAAAGGCTTCAAACAATGGCAATCATCTTTGAAACAAATTTGACATATTTGTCTCATGGAACTTGGAACAAAAGTTCTCTTTGAATTAGCCTCACATACCTTCATGGCTTTTGAGTCTTCACCATTAGATTGAACATAACCAAGTCCAACCTTCTTGGGTCACTCCTCAACACAAATAGGCTCAAAAATGCCTTGTGCATGCTTTCCTAATCCTTTGCCTTCATAGCCCATCTTAATCATCAACTTGGATCTTACTCCCCTTGTATGCTTTTCGAAAGATCCAACACATCTTTCTAAAGAGGAAACTGAAGACAAATAAGAATGGATTATCTCTTTCTCATGCATGTTCTTGGTCAAAGCCTCTTGGGCTTAATGAAGATGCAACTCCATATCATGCAATGTTTGAAGAATTTCTTCCTTCTCCTGCTTCATGGCCAACAATTTCTCATGCAGCATTGTGCTTTCTCTTCTATCCTCAAACAGGATCTGCACCATATCCTTCAATATAAGTAATTCACAATTCATATCTTCATCGAAGAACCTTGTGAAGGAGGAAACTTCACTTGATCAAGTTGTCATTATAATGTCAATGAACAAATTAATTTCAACAATGTTCTTAAAGCTTTTCAAAACAAATGACAAAGCTTTTTTTTTTACCCAAATGTCTTTACAGCCTTCACATTCAAGCAACCAACAGTACACAAATCAAGTGAAAATCTTTTTCAAGCAGCCAACAGCAAACCAATTCAAGTGAAAATATTGGTGTGGCTTTGAAGTCCTTTTGGTGTAAGAAAAATATCTTCTATTCCTTTTTTGTCTTCTCCAAGATTTATCTAATCAATAGCTATCCCCAAACTTCAGCAAACTCAAACAACATGCAATTTGCAAAATAGTAAAGCAGTCAATCTTCTACACTGCTTTAAACACCTTTCAAGCTATTGTGATATCAATGAAGCAAACCAAGTGCTTTGATACCAACCTGATCTGAAAATGGAATGTACTTGATAAAGGGTGCAAGGTATCCATTTCCAATAATGTAAAGGAGTGCAAAAATACTCCCTGTTTAAATCTGCAAATATGTGAACTTCTTATTTCTAATACAGAGATAGACTATAGGGGCATTTACTAGATAAGTCACCTCTAAAGAGAGGATGAGATCTAGAAGCTACTTGGCCCTCTACAAACTCTGCCTAAGGAAATAAAAAGTAAACACTTAGATTCAATTAAAAATTGACCTTTTTTGATCTTGAAGTTATGTACAATTTTAGCTTGAAAGAGGTGTATGTCTTTTCTTCTGTTTATGTGTTTTAACTTGATTTGTTTCAGCTGATATTAAACATATATATCATACATATAAGGCAGCAAATAAACATAACACATAACAACAAATTTAATAAGGAGTTCACCCTAATCTTGTGAGCTACGTCTCATGTGAGCTCTAGTCAACTAGACTTGGCTCTCTAGGATTATGGCTTGAATTATTTTACAAGTTCCACACTCAACTCCAAAAGGTTACTGACTGAACCTATGGGTTTAGAAAAACCATATACATCCTCGTCATGGCTGTCCTCTTTGTGTAGGAATATCTAGGCTCCCTTGGACTTGATTCCTTCAGTAGGTGCACTAAGCCTCCTTAAGCTTTTTAATGGTACAAACTCCTTCAAATTGCTTCAAATGTCTTTGAAACCTCTGCTACTATCCCCAACACATATCTGACATAAACAAATGAATGTTCATTTGCTCAAAATGAACACTGCATCCCCAATCTAAGCCTTCCCCCATGGTTGGCTCTAGGCTGCCCGAAACTTCTCTTTAGCATCTCAGCCTTTAGAAGTATCCAAATGCTTCTGAAAAAACCTTCATCTGATTTATAAGGTTCCTTACAGCAGAAATAGGCTTTTGTTTCACCTCAAACAGATGAACCTAGCCCGGCACAGCTCAATCACTAATTTGGCCCTAGTGGCCCTGAAAGCTTCCCTGAAGCTAAACTATGAGAAGAACGCCTCCACAGGAAAAACAACTTGTAGATAAGGATTTGGAACACTGAATTCATTTAGAATGGACCTTTGTTACACTTTCAATGGCTACACACATCCTAATGCAGCTCCCAAACTGATTTGGCTCTAGTGGCTCCTGGAAGTTTCACTAAGCAAAAACACCTGCAAACAACCTCTGTTGGTTGTGAAACATGTGCCAATGTATTCAGAAGGTTGAAGAGACCCAAAATCCAAAAAAAAATCCTCCAAAAATGACTTCCCTAGCCAAAGTTATGGCCATTTAATTCCAACTTTCAGTTTGTCCTAGAAAGACTCCAGCTAACTTTAGTTAGGGCCACCAAATATGGGAGGCCCACCCAATTTTGGCACTCTCTGCAATTTTCTCCGCTAGTCATAACTGCGCCTTAACTGTTGTTACCCGCACATGTGAAGGGGAGTGATTGTCGGCAGTTTTACCTCGGGTTTCACACCAAAACTTTGGTTAACTATTCATTTAATTTAATGCAAACCCCGCCGAACAATGAAATGTGACCACGTTAACTGTAAAACGCAGTAACTGTTGATGTTTGGCACTAGCGGTTTGGGTTGGTGCCTGGTCTTTGGGCCTGAGGACAAATGTATTGGGGTTGGCCCCCTTTGGGCCCCGCCCAACATAAATTTAAACTTTAAATATAACTTGTTCTGCCCACCTGAAAACTCTAACCCTTGTGGCATGTTGGTAAGGCACGACGTTTGGAGACATGAAGTCTTAGGTTCAAACCTCGGATCCAACCCAAAATTTTGGAAATGCACCCATATTATGCTGATGTCACCCTGGGCCACGTGGCAGCCTCTGGGCCTGCCACGTGGTAGCGGCATATTGGTCTGCCAAAAAAACATATTCCCTAGAATATTGTGGGAATATTCCCTCAAATATTTTTTGGAATATTCTTTTTTTAATTATTTTTTAAAAATTTTCAAAAATTAAGGGTTATTGGGCAATTTTGTTTTTGACATAACTTCTTCATACGAAGACCATTTTTCGAACCATTCATGGCACAGGAATTAGGAGGACGAACTCTATCTGGTTATTTAGGTTCCAGTGCAATCTGAGCACTTTCATTTTTGAGCATTTTTCGACACTAGGTCTTGAGCTCCTAATCAACAATCCAATATGATGTTGGATCTATATCATGATCTTAAAAACATAGGTCATAATAGTGAGGAACTTTTACTGTGGGCAAAAGAATATCCAAATTAAAGGAACATGACTTGTTTAGAACAACAAATAAGGATATTTTTTACACTAATCTTTATTTTTCCATTTGTTTTCACAAGTTATCTATTCCCTGATATTTTTAACATGTAACATAGTTGGTATGATTGTGCCTAAGGTTTTGTTGAAGGTTGAATACTGAGTTCCTAAGTGTTATTTTCTATGTTGACATTTTATTTTCTTTGTTTATATAGGTCATCTAGCTGCATTGTGGCCACTATCGAATGTTGAGATATATATCATATAAATCTTTTATAGTCTACTTTATTTTATATTCAAGTATTCATCGTCTTTCATGTATTATACTTTGCATTGTATCTTCTTTCATTTTCAAGAGAGGAACTCAATATTGATGGTACGAAGCATCAATTGAAGAAAGAGGATAACAATAACACTGGAGTGACAAATGAAAAATTACAGAGAGAAGTGAATTTGTCTAGTGACACCCTTAGAGCCAATAGCTTGCATAAGACATACTCATAGAGACTGATGGTCAAGCCTTCAAAGTTGGTGAATTCACTTGCAATGCTTTGGCAACACAATGATAATGTTTTGAAACAATGAAACAATATTTCATGTGCAAAATGTAGTCCAACTGATATTAAGTTGGAAACTCATATTGTAATACTTGATATATAATAAAATTTATATGGTTGAAATTATTTTTATTTGCACTTGATATTATTTAATCTTGTAATTAACATATGTAACTTTGCGTTATCATATTAGATAAACATGCACATTGTATGGCATTTTTTTTAAATTCAGTGGCAAAATCATACTAATTAATTTATGTTGATTAATAATGAACACATAAAATCAATCTAAAGCTACTAAATTAGTAGTTTATATTAATTAATGATGAACACGAATAAAATGAATATATGACTAAATTAGTCCTTTATAATGACTATGAATGAAATTAATTGAAATGAATAGAAACTACTAAATCAATTGTTTTATAATGAATATGAAAATACCAAAAAAAGATAGATGACTACTATAAATGATAAAAAAAATTATTAAAATGATGACGAAATTTTGCATATATACAACTATTAGTCGAAAAATTTGCAGTATCTTATAACACGACTAAAATTTAGTCATATTTCTTTGGTCATTAATTGGTTTCAAATGATGACTACAATTTGCATATATATGACTATTAGTAGCTAATTTACAGTATCTTATAACAAGACCAACATTTTGGTCATATTTCTTTGGTCATTAATTTGTTTTTTCAAGGATTCATGTATTAATATATTTTGTTGTATATTTAGTCATTAATTGCGACAATTAATGACTAAACCAATGAAACATTAATGACCAAATTTATGACTAAATATACTACTAGATGGTAAAATTGAGGAAACCGATTAATGACTAAGCTAAAAATGACTAAACGTTGGCCGCATTATAAGATACTGTAAATTAGCTACTATTGGTCACCGACTGAAAAATGGGCATTTATATGTAATTTTTAGTTGTTTTTTAAGTAATTAATTAGTCATTTTGTACTAGTGGAATGAATTCTCTACCTGTATTGATTTGTAAAGAAAATTTTATGATGCATGAGAATGTATTCAAAAACTTTCGATGCTAAGAAGTTCGAGGAATCTAGGGTTGTTGAGCTCAGAGTTGATATATTGGCTTTGTTAGGGTATGGTACAATTTTTGTGGAGATAAGGTTTTTTGTTAAGGTTTGTGTTGCAGACGTTGAATTGGTGAGCTAGTGAAGCATATGATTATGTCATAAAGAATAGTGCATATCAACAATGTGCTTTTGTTAAGTGTGATGGCATGCTACAATGCTAAGTTTAATAGGATATCACATTTATTGACAACATTGTTGAGCTAATTTATTGACTAAATTAACACAAGTATTTAATTATCAATCCGGGTTTGTAAAACTTGGAGGCAAATCCACTGTATATGGACATCATATATAATCAAGTTTAGAAGATAAAATTTGAAGAATTAAGGAAGTACATATTACAAATATAAACCTATTTTAACAATTTCTACTTCATTTATGTAATATATGAGGGAAAAGGCTCCTAACTTAGGAGAACCACGTTGTCCTTCCCTATAATACAACTTTCATGAAGATAAATCTAAGAACACTAATTAACAATGGCTTATGATGTAGAAGATGTAAAAGAAGAGGCTCCTAACTAAGGAGGTCCAGATTGTCCTTCTTCACAATCCTACTATATCACAATCACTATTGCTTCAAACCAGAAATGCAGAAATAACTTCAAATGAGAGATGGAGAATGAAATTCAGTTTTAGTTCAAGATCAAATAAAAGGGGAATTTAACTTAAATTCCTTTGTGTCCCTTCATATGTAGATTAGAATTAAACCAATATTCATTCAGAAATCATCACACATCTAAATACATTTGAAACAAAAACTAGTCTATGAAAACTATGAAAATTGAACCAAGAAGTGTACTTAGCTTGGTGTGGGGGCCCTCCACCCTTGTCTTGCACACTTGAAGAAATCTCAGCTACAGCAACTTTATTAAATCAACCAAGCATGAACAACAAATTGGAATGAAACAAGTTCTTCAAATTAGCTCCCAACTCAAATTATACAAAAGTTACATATAAATTCCATTACAAAAGCCATCAAAGTCTTGGCCTTAAATAGAGGTTTAATGAAACAAACTGATCTATATTATCTCTAACACTCATATCTACTCATATCCACCTATCTAAGTCAAACTCATCCAATTCATCCCAAGAAATATGGTCAATCCCATAAAATCTCAAAATTGCCCTATTTCCTAGGGATTTCTGGTGACTAGTCATGTTTGACTAGCCTTGACCGGGCCTAATAAAGCTTGTTCTTGCCGAACCAAGTGGAGTTAGCTTAGTCCTAGTTCCCAAGCTATCCATCCATGCATCAAACTCGAGCCCAAGTGTCCTGAAAATAGGCCATCCGCATAGCTATTACAGGAATTTCTGATTCAGTCCAAAATTGCACTTGAAACTCAATTTTCATAAAAACTTCTAGAAATTGCAAAATTAAATTTAAACACCTAAATATGCATAAAATACATCAAAATGAGATGGATGTGATGGAAAATGGATGGAAAATATAAGGATTAAGTAGGTTTCCCTAAGCAAAAATAGACAAAAACTGAGGGCCAACATCTCCCCCTTGTTTAGCTTCAAGCATGTCCTCATGCTTGCTTCTGCCTTTTGACCTTTTACTTCTCTATGATGACTGATCTACTGATGTACCTGTGGCTCTGTCCCTTTGAATATGAAGCTACCTGTAAAAAGGATATCTATGCTTTCATGTACTTCTTCTCTTCTCTTGTGGATGACATTCTTTACCAATATATCATTCTAGATGAGCAGCTTCAAACAACAAATAAAACTTGAATTTTTCTATACATTTTGACACAGGATTCATGTCCCTCTCAAATCAAAAATTTTACTCAAAGGATCCAATATCCAGTTGCCCTTACATCTCATTAAAAGAAGCAAAATTTTGTTATGTCTAGGCATTCACTTTCACTTTAGCCATTGCTTTACCCATGCAAGCTACAAAATATGGGTCAAAAGAACCATAAAACGATCTCAAATAGAAATGAATTTGAGAAAGTTGTTTGCACGGAGTCTAATCAAGCTCGTTCTGAAGAAAACCCATGTTTTCGATTTGTAAATTTCATTTTCATTTGCCCAGAAAAAGCAATGAAAAATAGTAGCTTCTCAAAATTGAAATGCATTCCTGAGATTGAATGATCATTAAAAGGAAATAGAGAATGTAAATCGGAATCGAGAAATGAAACCACACTTCATGTGAGAAACACTGGATAGCTAGGGTTCCTCCTTTGCAGCAGCTGTAACAGGCCTGGATCACCACAAATTTCGACTGGCAGCACTGTTTCGAAAGGGGCAACTGCTGTCGGACTGGATGGGAGCAGAGGGGTCCAGTGGGACCCCTACTTTTAAGCAGTTCATCCTGCAGAAACAACATCAGAACATGAAAGAAGGAGTCAGAATAGAGGGAAGGAACAGCTCGATGCTGAATAGCAGAAACAAAAAGGATAAGACACCAATGATGTCTGACAAGACTGTAATATCTACAGAAGTCAGGAATACAGAGGTGCAGAATAGGGGAGGCAATCAAGACAAACCCACTGCAAAGTCTCAGCCCTCAGATAATGAGGAAGCTAAACCGCAAGCAGAAAAAGCGCAAAAAGACAAAAGTAAGAACCAACCGGAGGAGGGGGAGTCCAGCGCGAACCCCATCAGAATCCTGGTGAATAGTAGTGCATGTAAGCCAAAGAAAACTGACAGTCTACGGGTAACAATCTCTGACCCTGAAATCCAGACCTATAGGGAGCACATGGCTAAACATGCCATCATTTGCAAATTTATGGGAATCTGGCCAACTGAGAGGACTCTATGCCAATGGATAAGATAGCAGTGGAAACTGAAAGGAGATGTGGAGTTACATCTGGGGGCAAGAGGGTTCTTCATTGTTGTCTTTACTAGTCTAGAAGATAAAGACAGTGTATTCGAGGGTGGCCCTTATTTCCTAGCTTCAGCAGGTTTATATATGAGACCTTGGAAGTCGAACTTCATCCCGGAAAAGGAATCCTTCACTCAAGTCCCGGTCTGGATAAGACTCTTCTCTCTCCCGATAGATTACTGGGGTTTGAATGCCTTAAAGAAAATAGGGGATAAGCTAGGAACGTTTTTCAAAGCTTCGGAGGCAACCCTGCAGAAAATATATACTTCATATGCAAGAATCTGTGTCGAGCTGGATGTTTCAGGAGCACTTCATGAAGGGGTCTGGCTGGAGTACAGGGATGAGGAATATTTTCAAGATTTAGATTATGAACAAATACCTTTCAGATGTCGGAAATGCCATGAGCATGGACATCTGATAAGGGACTGTCCTATGAACAGAAAGGAGGCAGAAGGAGACAAAACCCAGAACAACAAAGACAAGAACAACTTTATCAAACCAAAGAACAGGCAGCGAGCCAATAGAAGAAGGAACACCAAAGGAAACACAGGGAAAAACTTCTTCAATAACCCCTTTGAGTTCCTAGACCTGGAGACTGACTCGGAGGAAAAGAAGAACACTACTAAGGGGGAGGCAGGGCAAGAAGCACAGGAACAACCTCTAGGGGAAGGCACTGAGGCAGAAACTCTCAATGATGGAATCCACATGCAGGATAGAATAGCAAAAACAGACGAAGAAACAGAGATGTTAACCAGTGAAGCGGGGAGTGAAGATCTGGAGCTAGAGGATACCTTAGCCATGGAAGGTATAGACCTAACAATGCTCATAGATAGATGGAAAGCCAACGGGATTGAAGCAATACCAGAGGAAGAGATCAGGAAGGTCAAGGACCTTTTCATAGCACGGCAGAAGGCAGTAATAGAGAAACAGAAGAAAAAACTAGGCATCATCAAAGGAGGTATCCCACATCATAAGGCATCACTGGGCAAAACCTCTGGATCAAGGCACAAATGCAGTAGAGGCCGCAAATCAAATGGAGAACACCTGCAGGAGCTTGGAGAGATCTTGATCAACGCAGGTAAGATAAAGCAGTTAAGTGAGTATCTGTCCTTCCCAAAAATCAGTTAAATATGAAGATTGTTTCTTGGAACGCAAGAGGGATGAACAACCAAGCTAAACAAAGGCTGTTAAAGAGGAAGATGGAAAAAAACAATCTGGATATGTTGTTTCTACAAGAAACAAAATGCAACAGAGCTCTCATAGAAAAGCTACGAGTCAGGTTAGGAAGAAATTTTGAAGTCTTAGAGATAGAAAGCAAAGGGCGTGAAGGAGGCTTAGGAACCTTTTGGGACACAAGGAGATACCATGTCATCACAGCTGAAGCAAGCAAGAACTACTTAGCCATGGAAGTGCTACCTACAGGTAATTCTTCATCCTTCCTGTGCATCAATGTCTATAGTCTTCAGAAGTTAGAAGACAAGATATTTTTCCTAGCGTCTTTAACCAACTTCATTGAAAGACACCCTAATGCTAAGTTCATTTTGGGAGGGGACTTCAACATGATCACCTCCCTCCTGGAGAAGAAAGGAGGGCTCCGGAAGCTAAACAGGGATGGGGAGGTCTTCATAGATTTCATTGATAATGCTAGATTAGTGGATGTTTACCCCAAACATGGTAAGTTCACCTGGAACAACCGAAGGGGGGGAGAAAGGCTGATATCCTCAAGATTGGATCGTTTCTTAGTTTCAGAGAGCTTATTATTAGATGGAACGGTCGTAGAGTCAAACATACTTCCAAGTGGAGGATCGGACCACTGGTCGATCTCTCTAATGGTCGAAATTCCAGGAACCCCCAGGAACAAACCCTTCAGATTCGAAAACTTTTGGATAGAACACCCTACCTTCCTCACCATGGTGGAAAAGTGGTGGTCAGAGCCTTTAGATGAAGAAGGATCCAAGATGTTCAATCTGCAAAAGAAACTAAAAAACATCAAATTGAGATTAAAGAACTGGAACAAAATAGTTTTTGGAAATATATTTCAGGAAAAAGCAATCATAGAACAAAATCTGGAACAAATTCACAAGGACGGGGTGGTAGGCTGCAGAGATGAGGACACCTGCGAACAAGAAAAAGAGCTCACTCAACAATGGCACAATAGATGTAAGCAGGAAGAATCCCTATGGAAGCAGAAATCACGAATTCTTTGGCTAAAGGAAGGTGAGCAAAACACCAAATTTTTCCACAGATCAGCCATGGATTACAAAAGTGCCAATAAAATCCTAGAACTGAAAAATAGTGAGGGTGAAATCCTCAGAAATCATAATGAGATATCAGCCTTACTATCGGACCACTTTGGCCGCATAGCGCAAGAACCAGGGATCAACAGAGAGGCATCCATTCAAGAAATAACTAATGCCATACCCAAATCAATCACAGAGGAGAAGAATTGGGCCCTTAGAAGAACTATCACTATGGAAGAGGTCGAGGAAGCAGTCAGGAACATGCCTAGTGACAAAGCTCCTGGGCCGGATGGGTTTACCATCAACTTCTATAAAGCCTACTGGAACATTGTGAAGCAAGACATTTGGGAGATTGTGGAAGACTCAAGAAGATCCAAAACTATCCTAAAATCTCTTAACTCAACCTTCATTGCTCTTGTTCCCAAAGTAGAGGAGGCTAATACTCCGAAAAAGTTCAGACCAATAGCCCTCTGCAATGTCATATACAAGATCATTTCAAAAGTCATTGCCAACAGGCTGAAGGGGATCCTCCCGGGCATCATCTTGCACGAACAGTCAGGCTACGTGGAAGGAAGGCAGATTCTAGACAACATTTTGCTAGCCCAGGAGATGATTCACTCTCTTCACTCGCGGAAAGAAGCTGGAATTCTCATGCAGTTAGATCTCTCCAAAGCTTATGACAAGGTAAGTTGGTCTTACCTGGAAGCAGTTTTAGAGGCTTTTGGTTTCAGCAAACAATGGATTAAATGGATTTTAGCACTTATTAAATCTCCTAGATACTCTATCCTGGTGAATGGAGCTCCCTCTGTTCCCTTCAGCCCTTCCAGAGGCATCAGACAGGGGGACCCTTTATCCCCTTTTTTGTTTTTCATTCTAATGGAGGGCCTAAGCAGATTAATTGCAAAGAAAAAAGCAGAAGGTCAAATTAAAGGTCTACAGCCTGTCAGATCCTGTCCTGCCACCACGCATCAACAGTTTGTGGATGATACCATGTTACACGGTACCCCCACAGTTAAAGAAGCCATGGCTTATAGAAACATTCTTCATCTCTTCAGCAAAGCTTCGGGAATGGAGATAAATTACTCTAAATCTACCATTTTCTTCTTCAACACGCATCAGGCTATCCAATCTCATCTTTCTAGGCTGCTGGGGTTTAAAATTGGCTCCTTACCTTCTAGATATCTAGGAGCCCCCCTCACCCTTAAACCATGGCAAAAGGTTCATTGGGAGAAAGTCCTTGCCAGTATGGAAAGGAAAGGCAAAAATTGGACTAACAGGGCCCTGAATTTTGCAGGCAGATTAATTCTTACGAAAGCGATCTTGCAGGCCATCCCCCAGTACATCCTTTCGATTTTACCTGCTCCGAAAGGCATTCTAGATCAAATAAGGAGCATCCAGCGCTCTTTCTTATGGAGTGGAAACAGTGAAAAGAGGAAATGGTCGTTGGTTGCTTGGAAGAAACTGTGTAGACCTAAGAACAAGGGAGGCCTGAACCTGGTTGATCCCTTAGTGGTTAACAGAGTTTGCGGAGCCAAAATTTGGTGGAAGTGGATCTCGGACACAACCCTTCCTTGGGCCACTCTATGGAAGGAAAAGTACAAACCGAATAGTTCCAATATAGATCTTATAAGAATGCAGGAAACCCCCAACGGATCTCCTATATGGAATCATGCTCAGGCCAACAGAAGTATTGTCCAGGATTATAGCTTCTGGGAGATTAGAAATGGCACTCAAGCACTCTTCTGGGAGGATGCTTGGCAGCAGTCCCCGAAATTAGACACCCCTCTTCTCCAACCATTGAAGCAACTCACACAAAATGAGGGCCATTTCAGAGTCAACCATTACTGGAACCCATCCAATGAAGACTCGGAGTGGAGGGAATGGATAGTTTTCAACCCGGCCCACAACGAAGACATACAAGATGCCATCCAAGTTTTAAATCAACAAATCCTCAAGAGAAAAATTCGAATAGCTGCTGAAAATGACAAGCTGAGATGGGGACCGAAAGGCAATGGGGAGTTCTCCCTTAAAGAAGCAAGGAGCATCATAGAGAGAGAAGAACAGTCGGATATCATGCCCTGGGCCGACAAAGTTTGGGACAGTATTCAATGGCCGAAAATTAGAACTTTTCTTTGGCTTCTTATGCAGAAGAAAACACTAACCTGGGAAAACCTTCTGAAAAAAGGGTTTCGGGGACCCTCTAGATGCCCTATGTGCCTGAGGGAAGAGGAAACAATGAATCACCTTTTCAACTCCTGTGATTGGGCTTCCCAGCTGTGGCTCTGGATGGAAGCTATCCTGGAAGCTTCTGATCGGAACAGGGACTCCATTCAGGATACTATCACCGACTGGAGAAGGAACTTTTCTAGAACTCGCAGAGTGGATAGTATATGGAAATGCACCCTGGTATTCATAACATGGACAATATGGAAAGAGAGGAATCGAAGAATTTTTACAGAAGAAGTAAGAAACATAGAATTTGCAAAAGAATCCATAACTATTAATATCAGACAGCTAGTACAGGAAAAATGCAAAGTAGATTCAAATGAAAAACCCATGGGACAGGACTTACGCATATTAAAGAAATTTCAATTGGAGGCCTCCAGCAATCCACCTTCGGGGGGAAACAATGCTCATCCCTCTTCGCAACTTCACAGATGGCAACGGCCACCAGAGGGTTGCCTCAAATTGAACTTTGATGGAGCTTCGAGGGGCAACCCAGGTATAGTAGGAATCGGAGGCGCCATTCGAAATCATAATGGAGATATAATCCACATTTATTGCAGGTCGCTGGGGGAATGCACAAACAATGAAGCAGAGTTTGCTGCGCTTGAGCAAGGTTTAAAGATTCTCAGAACCATCAGACAAGGAAATGTCATAGTGGAGGGGGACTCTTCCCTGGCCATCTCGGCGGCCAAACGCATTCAAGCAGGTACACATACCAGTAAGGTAACCAAACATTGGAGGTTGGCAAAGGCCACTGAAGGTATAGCGGAGTTGTTAGTAGAATTGAAAGGCATAGTTTTCCAATCAGTAAGAAGGAAAGCGAATGGATTGGCTGACTTCTTGGCAAACCACGGTGCTGAAAACCCGCACCTAATTACGAACAGCTATTGGCAGGACGTAGTTTGCCCAATCCTCAAGGTGACATGTGCACAGCTGGCAGAGAAGGACTCAAACCAAGCCGATTCATCCTAGTGGGTGACGGCTCCAAGATCAGGTACCGGAATGTGGATGTTACTGGTATCAGTAGTAATCATCACCACAGCAATGGAATGACAGGACGACTTGGACGGTGGATCTCCCGGCGGTGGCAGGCCAGCACGACGATCGATCATTACAGATCAAGCCACAGAACTTACTGCATCAGCAATATCCAAATCAGGACACTTGGCAGGAATCCGTATGGAAAGGCATCAATAACATTTATGTTAATCCCTAAAGAGGCAGGGTGGATCAAGGCTCAGCACATGAGTAACCGTCATGCAGGTAAGCAACCGATCTACCGTACAGAAAACTTGGCATGAGGCTAATCGAATCATGAGAAGCCACTCCCTCTCTGTTTCGACCTGCACCGGCCTCGCTTGTGTGAACCTCATTCTAATTTATTGCATCTGTACCCCCATCTACGACGGGACAAAGGCCATTCTCAGGCAGGTTCACAGACGAAAAAGCTATAAAGCAAGGAGTCTCAACCCTGTGTTTCCCACAACCTCTCATAATAGGGTAGAGAACGAGTCTGTGATCAATATTTGCATTAGATGGAAAGAGCATAGAGAAACTATTATGGACGCGGGTGGTAGCCGATGTGCTGTGGCTAATCAGAACCTCCTTGAGGCGCAGAGAGGTTATGAAACCCGAGTA
Source organism: Pinus taeda (assembly GCA_000404065.3). NCBI lineage: Eukaryota > Viridiplantae > Streptophyta > Pinopsida > Pinales > Pinaceae > Pinus > Pinus taeda. The sequence continues at coordinate 128,449 of APFE030325236.1, forward strand.
ACAGCTAAGTACAAGCGCAAGGTTGCGGAGCTGGAAGCCAAGGTCAAGCAGAAAGAAGAAGGGCGAACGGAGCAGGAAATTGCTGAGGAAGTGGACTGGATGAAGGATCCGGGGACCCCTTCTAAAAGGGCCACACAGTTTGTAAGAACTAAGGTGGAGAGCTGGCGTACCAAAATGCTCATAGCCAAAGCACTGGAGTCAATTGAAAAGGAGAGGCAGCACGTCGTCACCGAAGTGAACCTTACGGAGGCACAGATGGCCAAAATCATTGACTACAACAATTCGCTGGACAGTCGTATCACCAAGGTGCAGGAAGCCATTCATACCGTCGAACGTAAGCTTACTCTGCTCATAAAGTTGTTGAAAGACACTACCAACCCTACTCCTGGTACCCCGCAGCATGCCACAGCGGCGATGCAGGAAAATGACTCGATGGCGGCCATGCAAGCGAGGATGAACACTCACATGAGGCAGATGGGTCTGGACACCATCAGCCAAATGGGAAAGTTTATCTAGTGTTGGGTCCTTTCCTTCTATTCTCTTCGGCCTTTTCTATGTTTCGGCCTAGGTATATCTCTGTCAATGTCATGAAGTGTAATGTCTCGGCAGTTTCAGATTATAGGAATAAGTTCAGCTCGAGCCACCCTGCGTGGTGTGCTTCAGGCAGTTTTCTCTTCCTGAACCTTCTGAGCAGCAATTTAGTCATGGTTGTTTGTTTTTCCCTGCTCTCGATCTGCCACGACAGATTTTTTGTACTATATTTTGCTATATAATATAATCTTCTGACTTACAAAAAAAAAAAATGATCATTAAATTTGCAATCAAATTTTTTTCTCTTCAAATTTTTCTCCAGTATCCTGCTTACCTCTTTTCTGATGCTCTTTTTAAAACAATTGAATTGCAAGCTTGTTTGATTTATGTCTCACGACAACAATAATTCACTGCTTTTTTTAAAATCATTACCCTTTGTAGGAAAAAAAACAAACACCTCTTGTAAAAAAACTGAGCTCTGCTTTGAAATGGAAATACATAAGAAAAATATCTTAATGTAATATCAAGGTATTGTTCACCATGCAAGCCAAGATTCAATAACTAATCTTCAACACTGTGCTAATCATCATAAAGAAACTTGCTGCTCACTATTCAATGGTTTGTATCAACCCCTGCACTGTTTAAAAACTAAAGGATTTTCCTCGTTAATAGCTCTTCAAACAATCAGCGCATTTCCTACAAAAACTCAAATGACTCAGCCCTTCGACAACCTCTGCAGCAACCAAAATTTATTCATGTACACAGTATATGTTTTTGTTACACATTACAATCCTTTCTTAATCAAAATCATGCAATATATATCCGTGTGTAACAATGGGAAAAAACGCACCGGCCATACAATCCTTATGTCATGAAACAACACTAAAAAAAAACGCATCCTCGACTCTAAACAATAACACTCTGCCTCCTCTGCTATACAAGGTCATTGTTTACAAAAGCTCTATTTCAACTTGGAAAAACACGCATATGATACCATAGATATGTTAATGATGTGTTTTGCATGCGGAATGTGGTGGAAATACCGCATTGTTTTGCATAATTTGCGTACCTTACCCAGCGCCTTGATTTATGCAACTACACCGAATCGTGTTTCCTTATCACAACTTCATTAATACATTGTTGTTCATCTAACCCTTAGATTTATTAAATTTTGGAATCAATGGTGTAGTTTGGCATTTACCTACTATTGGCGAGTTCTAAGGATTGTTAAATGGCGCTCCAAATCCCTGTATCATTGTTTTGTTGATTGAGTTATCCTGAGATTTCAGTAATCAACTCGTGTTGCGTTCGGGAAGTTTTCCTTCTTATTCCTCTGTCAAAACGTTTTTAACGCTCTTAACTGCGCATCTACCATCTTTCCAGAGCCTCAAACAGCTATGATGGGAAAAAATTTACGATTCTGAGCTACAGCAGTGGCAGAGCTGTTAATACGCAGAGGGTTCCGAGCATCAAACATTTTGCTTCTCTGTTAATACGCACAGGGTTCTGAGCATCAAACATTTTGCTTTTATGTTAATACACACAGGGTTTTTCTACTTGTTCAAAACGTTTTGACCTTTTCACTGTTTGGTTGTGCTCTGACCGGAATGCAACGTGGCTTTTTCTCTTTTTTTTAAAAACGTTTTGACCCATTTCCTTGACTGGTATGCCGTGCATATATCCATCAAACTGCTGAATGGAACTGTACTTAATTATTTTCATTGTGTTGTTGACACCATCCAGTATTCATACTTGATTTATTTGAAGCCGTCCTTCTGTTCTGTCATGGCTTGACATCCTGCATACCGACTTATTATGCCGTGACTATCATATATACATTACCTTATTATTACGTCGATTGCATGACTCATGATTTTGCTTACGGTCCTGCCAATGCATCATAGCTCTATTAGCGTTCATGCCTTCAATCTCATTACAATATGAACCACGTACTCGGTTTGCAAGCTTATTTGAATCATATCCCCTGCCTAATATCATTTCATATTGAAATCATGCAAGCTTTAAATGAATTCAAAAAATGTTGTGCCTTTCACTATGTTTCAATATAGCGCATATGTGCAACATATATTTGTTATATGCAAATGTTTTAGCGCGCATATATTTCCTTATGAAAAATTGCCTTTAATACATTTCGTTGATGTATTTCCCTTAAAAACAATGCGCATGTTTGATGATAATAACCTTACCCTTTTGCATATTATCATATACTTGATATCATTGCATAGTTCCATAAGGTTTGCCATCATATTGTATTCAATTTGTCAATAGAACTTTACCTTATTGCATCATATCATTTCAATTTTGTCTGTTTGATATTCCATATATATTGCAATGATTTCCTTAATTTTAAAATGACCATTTTTAGGTCATGTTTAAAATTGTTTCAATAGGACTAATGCTTGCTTTGTTTGTGCAGGTGCAACTTTTTTAATTCCTCACTTTGATCCATTTTTCTTTACGGAAAAATACTTAGGGTTAGGGTTACGAAATGAATATGGAATGTAGAAAATAAATATATAGTAAAATAGAGAATGATATTTAGGGTTATGAAATGTTAGGGTTACAGAATGAATATAAGATGTACATATGTACATTGGATTAGGTATAGGGTAAATGTAGTAGGATGGACATAGGCTAATGGGTATAGAATGAGGAAAATGTAATAAATATGCATTTAGGTATTAACTCAATTTCAACAAAGTCTAAAAATTTCTACAAAAATTTAAATTTGCAAGAACAAAATTGTGCACTTACGATACTTGTACTTCCCTGTAGTATTGGATGAATGTTGTTGTTCTTTAACAATATTGGATGAAGTTGTCTTGATCAAATATCATAGATAGATAGAGCTTATTTATGCCTTTTGTTCTAGCATCCTTCATTGATTCTGGTCCATTGATTGTTGATGTTGTTTTAGGTCCCTCTGCAATTGATTCATGATAACTCAAGTTCCTTCTGTTATGTACATTTTTATGCAATATATACATGTTTTTGCTAATATTTCAGGTCCCTCTGCAATTGATTTCAAAAATATTTCAGGTCCCAACTGCCAAAAATACAAGTTCCGTCGTCAATTCAGCTGCACAACTAAGTATCTTTTTGCAAACCTTCCCCCTTGTTGATGGGAAGACTTGTCCTCAAGTCTTGTTTATTTTGGAGGATGATTCCTGCAAACTCAAACTGAAGAAATGGTAAAACAAAATAGAGAATTCATATTGGTCAATCTGGTTGGTTTTCCAATATGAATTCGAGTTTGTATTGTGCCACCTTCGTGGATTTTCACAACCAAACTCCTTTATTATTTTTTATCTTTTTCTATATATTTTTTTATTTTTTTTCTTTTCTAGATGGAGGTGGGGTGTAATGGAGTAGGGAAGTATGAAAGCTTATGAAAATAGGTTATGTTGAAGTCATGTTGTAGTAGTAAGCCTGGACTTCAACATGCTTGGTCATGGAGCTTAACATACAGTATGGATGATGAACAATATGAATTCAAATCATGAACAAATGATGATGATCAAATCATGAACAATATGAATTCAATATGAAAGGCTTCTTTGGAGATTGATGTGACTTGACATGGTACTGAACTTGACTGCTTCTTCTAATGATTGTCTTCATGTCTTTTTTCCTTGATCTCAATCATGTTGTAGGGTTTGTTGATGTTGGTGGTCAACATCTAAGAGCAAGCTTCAAGAGTTTGAGTTTCATTGAATGAACTCAACATCAGGTGAATTTTCACTTTTCTTTGACTTGAACATTTGCATTCATATTCTGGAATATGAATTTGACTTTGAAAATTACTTCATCCATGGAATTCACTCCTTCATTCTTCCTATGACCTGCAAAAACATAGCACTTGCCTGCAATACAACATTAGATGATAGAGGAAGAGAGGTGTACAGTCTCTCTTCTTCCAATAATATGTAAATCATTACAAGCATTGCTTAGAAAACAAGTCCAAATATGATAGACAAACATAATGCATTTATTTGCCCCTTTGAGGAATGGTGGCCAGCCTAGACCTTCTAGCGGTATTTTGTTTACAAAATATTCATTTGATATCCTATTAGAGTGATTCCAAAGCCAAGTTGAAGTGAATTCAGATGGCTACCTCCTGTATAAACAGGTTTTCAAAATGATTTAAATGATATGGTAAAAATTATAAGGAGTGCCATGTTTGATAGAGCTGCTTGTTAATTTTTAACTAGACCAACAGTCACTATTTGAAGTGTAACTTCTTCGATAAAGATCAGATAAATGTGATTCCACTTGGAGATTAAATTAGATTAATTTTTTTCTTTCCAGTAGAAATAGGTTTTAAAAATTCTTAGGCTTGATATCACAAAATTGGTGATGAATAGACCTAGGAGGCAGAGTTTTACTATACTGTTTTGAAGACATGCAGTCACTAAATGTGGCATAACATTTTCAGTTCACCTCCAAATGGGATGATTCAAATTGTGTCTTGAACTATACTTGAATATATATCTCCCATATAAGCAGGTTTTGAAAAGAAGATTATTTAGTATTTAAAATATGCCAATGAACAGTCAAGACCTAGAATTGTCACCATGCAGATTTTTCGACAAGCAGTTAGTATTTCAAGAATAACTTTTTCATATGATACCTGATTGAAGTGATTCAAATTTATTTGGAAAATATATTTGAAGGGTGATTTTCCCTATTAATTTCAGATAAATATGTTTCCATTAGACACCTAAAATATAGGTTGTACTAACTCTGTCCTCAACATTTCACTTGAGACCTAGTTTTGATTTTGATCACATTTTTATTTGTGATATAAGTTGAGAACTTCAAAATGGATTCCAAAACTAGATTTCAAGAGATATGTAAAAAAAAACATGATTTCAAAATGATCCTATATGGTTACCCAAAATAGGCTTGTTCTTACTGCATTTCTCCATGTAGTCCTTTCAAATGAATATTGAACAATGATTTAAAGAAATTGTTTGAAACAAATTTATTATGGAATTCTTATTGCGAATTAATTTGAATTGTTTATTTATTCTATTCTATCCTATTCTATTTTAGAAAAATAATTCATTCTCTCAAGTATAAGAGAATTTCCAGTGCATCCATTTTCGTAACAAAATCATAAGTAAACTCATATCCAAATTTGAAAATAATACTTTAATGAATGTTTGGACATGAAAATTTATCTGATCATAAAGATTTGATGAGAAATAATGTTGAAGAATGGAGTAGTG
>APFE030325236.1:139742-171911 GCA_000404065.3 Pinus taeda
TCGGTATTTTATGATGTAAATGTTTTTTAGGTGTTTTTGTAAATTTTTAACTGTGTAAATATTTACTTTCATACTTGTATCTATAATGAATGAGACAAATGCCAATCTAACACATATTTTTTCTAATGAATCAGCAATTGGATTAAATTCTCAAGGAATGTGTTCATATGTAATAAACTCAAATTGACGTTCCAAGAGTCGTACCCTTAAATAATGACGCAACAAGACTGGATTACGAATGTGATAATGATTTGTCAATTGCATAACAACAAGATGAGAGTCTAACCTGACCACCAGATTAGAGATGTCCTCTGATGATGCTTCAGTGAGAAGTGAAATTATAGACATGTACTCAGCAATATTGTTAGTGGAAGTTCCAAGAAAGACCCCCCTCGAAACAAAACAATTCCAACTCAAGTGTGTAAATGACCCAAGCAGTTGATGTAATGTGCCATGTGCAACAACTGGCACCATCCGCGTATCCTACGTATGCGAGAAATATGTATGATACAAATAATTAAAGAAATACAAAAAAAAAATTAGTCACATTAGAAAGAAGAAAAACTTATAAATACACAAAATTACAAAGCACATGCCTAGTGCAATATTAGGCATAATACTTTTTCAGATAGAGCCCATTTCGGGGCTCAGCGAGTGAGACTACTTCCCAATCCTGAAGTTCATATGCCCCTTTTGAGAGGGATTTCGTGATGACATATGGACCGATCCATAAGGGTTGAAGCATTCCTGCCCCCAAGAGTTCTTTTTTTTTTATCATAGAGTAAAACAAGATCTCCCTCTGGGTAAGAACAGGGCTTAACCTTTTTGTCGTACTAGGTTTCGACCTGGTGCTTGTGGGATTCGAGTGTCAATTTGACATCTTGACGAGTTTCATCCAGTTTATTTAGGTACAGCAGGTGCTCTTCTTCAACAGTGGTGTCGGGGAAGAGTTCAATAGCGATTTGTAAGGAAGGAATCTGACACTTGATTGGCAAAATTGCTTCCAGGCCATAAGCTAGTTGAAAAGGTGTAAAGCCTATAGAAGTTTTTATTGAAGTTCGATATGTCCACAGCACAAGATATAAAATTCAATGCCAATAGGTTTTATGATTCCCTTCTAACCTGTAGATCATGGCTTTCAAGATGCCATTGACAGCTTCTACTTCGCCATTAGCTTGGGGGTAGTAGGAGGATGATTGATCCTGGCAAAAATTGAGCAACGATATTAAGTCAGACATCATGTGATTCTGAAAATGAGACCCATGGTTTGTAATGATCATGCGGGGCACACCGAAGCGACGGATGACCTGATTGAATAGGAATAGTGTCGTGATTTTTCCATCGGCCCATAAATTGAGAAGGGCTTCGACCCATTTTGTGAAATAGTCCACAACTACGATAATGTAGTTGTGTCCAGCAGAGGAAGTGGGCTTACAAGTGACGAATTCTATCCCCCATTGGGAAAAGGGGCCGATGGAGATAATCGGGTGTATAAGGGTTGGAGGAGCACACATTTTCTTTGTAAACACTTGACAAGGGTGGCACTGATGGATAGCCTTGATACAATCTTTCAAAAAGGTTGGCCAGTAATAGCTTGCGCACAAAATTTCCTTATTAGATATGCCAAAAAGATGATTGCCGCATGCCCCAGCATGGCAGTCATTTAAAACGTGTTCTGCCTCTTCATGAGTGAGGCAACTTCAAAGAACTGTATCATCACCACAGCAATATAACGTATCGTTAAGCACTAAATAGTGTCATGCTTGGTGGCGGATGCAACGATGGTCATCGGACAATAGTTTAGGGTGGAAACGTTGCGCTTGGAGGTAGACAAGAATGTCACCATACCAAGGGTCACTAGAGTGGGTAAGATAGACAGCTTCATCCGAGAGAGGATCGTGGGCTATCTTGTTAGGATCGAAAATGGGAAGATCTAACAAACGTTTGGCAAAGATTAAGGAATTTTTCACCTTGGCAACAGTGAAAACCAAATCAAATTGTTAGAGGATCACTATCCATTTGGAATATTTTCCTCCAATGACTTGACGAGAAAAAATGTGTCTCATGGGATTCTCCAAGGCGATGACAATAGTCTGTTGCAGCAGTATGTAATGTCGGAAGCGGTTGACAACAAAGACAACTGTCAAGGACAACTTTTCCACATGTGAATATCTAAGTTTGAGCCCAGTCAGGGCTTTCAATAGATAATATATCACATGCTCACTTAGGTCATCATGAGTTTGGACAAAGACCATTCCTAGAGAGGATGGCAAGGCTTCCAGGTACATAAGAAAGTCACGCCCATAGTTGGGAGCACTAAGGACTGGGGCAATATAAGAACCTTTTTCAAGGCATCAAATGATCTTTGAGCTTGATCATCCCATTGGTATGACACTCCCTTCTTAAGTACGCACATAAAGCCTTTCATCAACTCAATATAATTTACAATGAACCGTCATAAGACGTTTGCTTTCCCCTGCAAATGTTGGAGATGCAAAATGGATTGTGGTTTGGGCAATTGAGTAATTTCCTTTACCTTATCGGGATCAACGCCAATCCCATAGTTCGAGACAATGAAACCAAGTAAGCATCCAGACTCGAAAAAGAAAATGCATTTATGCGGATTCAAATGTATCTTATAGAACCTGCACCGAAGAAAGATAGCTTCTAAGTGATCTAGATGTTGAGCTCACTTCTTCGAATGGGCTGGAAGGTCATCCAAGTAAGCTTCAACGATATGTCTGATATCGTGAAATGTGTAGTCCATGGCCCTTTGAAATGTTTCTCCAACATGGGAGTTTTCAATAGGCAAAGATTCCCCAAGGGAAAATGAACGCGATTTTGTGTTGGTCTATTGGTTTTATGGAAATATGGTTGTAACCTGAGAAACCATTAATGAATGAGAATGATTCACAACTGGCACAGTCATCAATGATTTAGTCGATGAACGGTGTCAGATAATTATCCTTCAGACATGTGGTGTTCAAGTCCTGATAGTTGACACATACGCAAATGGTACCATGTTTATTATTGATGGGAACTAGATTGGAAACCCATTCCGTTAAGGGAACAAGGTAGATGAAACTAGCACGTAACAATTTTTCCAAGTCTTTATGGCTGCATTTTTGCGGGGGTGGAATGGTCGAAGCCTTTGGCAGACAGGCTTGGCATTGTCATATATCTTGATCTCATGCTCGACAATAGACGGATCTATGTCAGGCATTTCCTCATAAGACCAAGAAAATATATCATGGAATTCCTTAAAACGGCAGGTGAAGCTTGCAATTTCCTTAGGAGTGCAATCGCCTCCAACCTGGATGTTTTCCACAATGCCTGTCTTGATAGAAATATCGATGAGCAATTTCTTTGAAATATTTCCCATGTTTCCCTCTGAGTCTAAAGTTTGGATAGTCGTACAAAGTGAGGAAATGATTTCAGGTGCATCAAATTACAGTATTTGAAGAGGCATCGTGTCTAAATCAAATATAAAAACACGATGGTGAGAGTCCTCCCAAGGTCTCTCTTCTAAACACATGATCTCTCTAATAGCTTTATCCGAAGGTAGGACTTGATTAAGGAAATTGAACGCAGGAGCAGTCATGGGAGGGGAGGTGGTACCATTGGCCGTGACCAAAGTGACCGAAGATTCTGATGCAGATTGAATGGCTTTGTAGGAAAATTCAGTTGGTGACAATGACATTTGTTCTCCTTAAGTGTCAATGTATTAAGGGGTTGGGAGGATCCAATGATCAGTTGGTTCGTGACGAATAGATGAAACCATAGATATTGTTTATGGAACCACAGGCAGTGGAAGAGGGAAACAACCTATCACAGAAGAGCCCTTCAATAGACCGGTACCGATACTGACGTAAGAGTCAGCTACATCACCCACTAAGTGTAAAGAGCCACTGGGTAATGGGAAATAATTAGGGGTGCAAAAGGACAGCTAGTCCACTATGACTATCTTTCCATCCAATGGGAATAGAATGATGCGAAAGATAGTAGACACAATGGCAGTCATGGCATAAGTCCAACTATGACCCAACAATATATTATAGTTGAGCTTTCTATCTACAACTTCGATGTCCAACGTTGTTGTTTTCCCACTCAAAGTGATAGAGTAGCTAGCTAGGTAACCTTTTGGGATGAAAGTGTATTTTTTCAAAGATTTAAGGGAATTCGATGGTAGGGATAGGGTTGGAGAACCAAAAATGAGCCAACATGAAGCTGACATGACGCAAGTTGAAGCACCTTTGTCAATGACAGTCCTATGTACTCCTTGCCCTTTCGAAAATATTTGCACCTAAAATGCAAGCTGGTGTGAAAGGGGAGGTTTACATTTTTCCATGTCAAAAATTGCAAGCATGGAATCCTAGGGGTCAACCCCACCACTTGCCGAAAGCAGAGCTTTCCTTTGTGCTAGACAGGTCTGTCATACTTCGAGCATCGACATAGCTAATGGTGCTTGTGCCAAATTTTCTACAATACTATAGTTCTAGGCAGCACATGTAGATGTATTATGCATTGTGCGACGAAGTGCCCCTTTTGGGGGGTGAATCGCAAGATCAACAACCAACCTTTCGATATGAATATCATTAGGTGGCGGTGGTTTTTGACTTGAGGAGCCTTCCTCTACATTAGCAACTGGAGCTCCATATGTTTTGGCTCTGGTTTGTAGATCTACGGTTTCAAAGGTGTAAATGGCAGATGGTCCTTCACCAGCTGAAGGATGATGTGAACCGTCATTTCCCCCTTGGCGGAGGTTGCAGTTGGTTTGCAATAAGGTGCTACTGCTGCTATGTAGGGAAAGGATTATTTAGGACTGTAGGGGTCTTTCCAGTGTCCTTTTTAGCGATGAAATTTGTGCATTCCTGAAGACGTAGACAATGATATGTCATGTGGTCTTCCACGTAGATTTTGCAAGGGAAATTGGTAGGCTTTTCCTTTCCATCTTCATAGGGCACAACAGCCTTATGCTTTGGGTTATACTTCTTTGTTGATTTCTCTTCAGAAGGAGCGATCTTTCTCTTATTCTTCTTGTTCCTACCACCGATTTTTTGTGTATACTGCACAGAGTTTATCGCAATGGTAGGAATAACAGTCAATTTGGTAGAGGATTCAACTAAAAACTGGAAAATGTGACCATTGAGTTGTGTTATAGAAGCCCCGGAGGTAGTGGCAATAATACCATTGGTGCGCACTTTGGGTCGCTGAGTAGCAGGAGAATTGGAGTTGCCAGGGGCATTGGGAATGACATTGTATGAAGTGCTAGACTGCGAATATATCAAATCTAAGTGTTGGGCACGATGAATGGATTGGTCTTCCATGACCACACCACCTAAGGTGACATCTTTAGCAATTTGGGGGAGTAGAGACTTGCAGAACCAATCCTCTAATAGATAGTCTGGGAGGGGAGCTTTAATAAACCTCCGCCTAGTCTCCATCCATGGACATGATAAAAAATGTGGGTGGCGGTGTCCTGATGTAATGAAGTGAGGAGTTTTGTCCTAATTTCGTAATGGATGGGTAGCTCGAAGTGCTTTAAGAATTCTGTCACTAAAGCGCCAAAGGTATTGACTGACACACGTGGTATCTCAATGTACCACTTGGCTTCATTGCCAATAAGAGTGTGGGGAAAGAAATGTAGCCAGATACTATCATCCACCATGGAGTTAGAAACACACCATAAATTATAGGTGGTGATGTGCGTATCCGGATCCTCCCCTTGTTTCCCTTCGAACTTCAGGATGGCTGTCAAGATTTTATGCGGGATTGGCAGTCAAAGTAAATTGTGATAGATGGGGTCATTTATGAGTTTGTACAAGTCAGGGATATCAAGCTTTTCCAAGAAAGGCAAGGCGTTGGATGCCCCGGAATCAGACCAAGGTGATGACATATGACTTGAGGATCCTTGCGGTCCTCCCATCATGTTGTTCCCAATATTATACACAAGATGTGTGGAATAGTAATTTCCTTGGGGTATAGTCATGTATTGTGGGTTTCCATAGGGATTGTTAGACTGGGGGTTGTAAGTGCCTCCAGTTTAAGGAATGCCCACTTGACTCATTTGAGGTTGAGAGTGGGGTGCCCATATGGATTGATTGGGACCTTGTTGAGGGATCCCACTCGCCACATAATTAACTATAGGTTCTTGACTGACATAAGGAGGGTTCATGTCAATCAATGACTATCCATGTTGTCCTATAAACAGCGGGGGGACTGTATCCTGGTCTGTATGTCTATATTGGGAATAATTCCCTCAGGAATCTGAACCTGGGGACTGGAACTAAACATTATCTGCCAACCATAGTGGTTGTTGACGGAACCCTTGCTAGCCATTCTATATTGAGCATTATAAGGAGCGTTATATGTAGCACCTATCGAAGGTAAAAGAGTTGACACAAAAAGAGTGGAACCCGATATATATTAGGTTCCACTCGTGTCGGGTATCATGATAGGGTTTGAACCTGGGACAGGTGGGATAGAAGGGTTTTCCATCAGAGGTGTGGTACTGATTGTCGAATGGGGAGGTGGTGGTGGATGAAAAGTATCCACAAAATCCCACGACTCGTTAGTCATTGATGGGATGGATGGTGTTGGTCCAACATAAGACATAGGAGGTACAAATGCAATTGGAATCAAGAGTGGTCCTAACGGATTCATGATCAGAGGATTGTATGGAGGAATAAAACATTCAATAAAGAAATAGTCCGGTAAGATGGAATTGTGGGATGTCCAAATTGATTTAATGTTAGTTCTTGGAGACTGATTGCCCAAAGACAGGTAATATGGTTCACTGGGGCTCAACGGATCCTCCACAATGAGTGGGGGAAGACCTAACAACCATCTAGATTGACAATGAGGGTTGTATGTAGCCATGGTGGCTAATAAATTTTATAGTGATATTTATTAAAGTCTCGAAGATAACAATATGGCACTTAAAAAATAAAAAAATACACTAAGGAAATCAATCAACAGGCAAAGGGAAATGACCCTGTTTGATAACCACCGATCACTGGATATGAAACCCATTATCACAATAGATACCAGAGAGAGTTGGCCAAATGTACAGTTACGATTACTCTTGAGCTTCGCCTAAACCTCAAATTAAGGGGCTAAGTACTCTCATGAAGACAAGCACTCTCCCAAAAACCAAAGACAAAGTAGGTTTTTCCGTGTTAGGTACCAGTGAAGCCCGCCCCAATCACCTTTTGTTCGTCCATAAGGATACCTCAAATCATAGACACTACTAGGGGGTACATAGTCATAGATAGTATGTTGAGTGGGTAGGATACCTGAGTCCCCACTCAGCTTCAATTTCCCTGAAGGGATCCCCGATACGCAAAATACCCAAAGGAGATTTAAGCAAAGGCTTACTACCTTCGTTTACAATCTGATGTTGTCTCGTATTTAGCTTCGCTTTTACTGGAGTGGTCCCGGATAATATGAGTGCAGAAGGATTTCTCTCATTAATGACACTAGTTTCGATGTATGATCTTGGGCAATTAACTCACAACTGCCTAACCCAAGATCCTAGCATAAACTAATGTGTGTTTACTCTAAAAAGAGTTGTTGATTGATTTTATTAGGCATATTTTAAATGTACTTCGTTAGATTCTTTGGTAAGGGTGTTGATGTATGAATTTATATGGGACTCTAACTCAAAGCACACAAAAACAATGCTTATAAATTTTCACTTTCGATGAATAAGTTTCTTCTACAAAGGGGGAGTCATTCATACATCAATATATATACTATGCATCATGTTCAGTAAAACACTAGCATAACTGACATAACTATAATGCTCAAATAACTTTGGAAACCAAATAATGCAGATCTAACCAAGCAGAAAAAGAAAAAGAAAAAAATTGGATTTTTTTTCTTTTATGAAAACAAAAACTTTAAGAAGTAAAGCTATTTTCTAAAAAAAAAATTCTTCAGAACACAGATTAGTTAAACAAGCACAGCTATATATCCCTGATTATTCTACAAGTAGTTCTCCCAACCCATGAGGTCACAAAGCATTCTGATTATCAAGAAATGGTTGGCTAACACTTTGTACTAGAGGCTATAGAGAGTTACTTGCAGCACTAACGCATGGTTTGTGAGGCCACAATGCTTTATAAAGCACTTTTTACACTAGCAGACAATGTTAGTGAGGAAAAAGGCTCCAATAAATAGGTTGTGGGGATTAGATCTAGGGTTGGGTACTGAGAGAAGGGTGTTGTATAGTACTGAGTGGTCAGAAAGGGAATGAAGAAGTACAGGAAGGCCTTGAAGAAAGAGAGATCCAGGAACTTTCTGGGAAAAACCAGGAACTAAGTGTAGCCCCAAGTGGAGTCACCAATTCTGCTATAAGGATTAATGCACGGGTGTTTGTTGATGTAGAAAACCTCAAGGATCTTCCCGGTATCCTTGGCTGACAATCATATTAGTTGCAGCTATCACAAATATGCATGCATATCCATGTTTAAGAAATGAATATCAAAGCAGGAAGAAGGAATTAGTACCTTGAGTCTTAGTGTGGTGTTGCTGGAGAGTGCAATGTAGCTAGGTGGAAGACCTCTAAGCTAGCTCTAGATCAAAACCTGCACATAGATAAGACAAGCATAATATCATTGCATAAAACCTTAATAAACAATGTATAAAGATATAAAGATATCTAGTTGCATATATCTAACCCACTCATAATAACAACATTGCATGAATATATAAACAAATTATACTACCAACATCGTGTAGTGGACAACACAATTGCAGATCTATATTGATGTAGAAAAGAGTGATCACAACCATCAGTTGTATCAACTTTCCCTTACTCCCCTTCTCCTCTCTCTCTCTCTCCCTTCTTAACCTCTTCTGATGCCTTAGTCAGAGACTATGTTCAACAGTCAAATAGGCAATCGTTTCAAATAGTTCGACCTCTTTCACAATGGCCCTAGCCTTGCATATATAACATGTGAGGATAGGGTTTCCAAGTCCTTCATGAGTTCCATTAGGCAAAAGCAATGATGTTTCCATGGCTTTATCCTCTTTCCCATTTGTATACTCCATTAGAAATTAGTAATTCCTCCAAACAGATCGAGTTCTGATGTTTCCCTGCTTATTTGAGCTGACATAGGAGAGAATCTTGGGATATTTCTCGGTCAACTTGTTCCCTTGACCCATAGAAAATTATTTAGGTTCACTAACGCTCTTCTCAAGGTAACAGACACTAACACACCCTTAGCCTTGCTAGGAAGCTTTATAAAGTAGGTTGCTAGTGCCTAGATAACACTATCTTGACAATTGGGCCTGTGAACTTGGCCAATCCTTCAGCCATCATGTCTTTCTCCCTTGAGCTGGTGAGGAGGTCATTTTCTTGTATAACAACAGTTTGATCTATCTTATAGGCTTTTATCTTCTATATTCAGGGTGGTGGTAGGGCAGGTTGAAGCCTTTACAAGGCATTTGAATGTCGTTCTATATGGAGCCGTTAAATTAGGGTGTTGAGCATCCTTTAAGGTGGAGATGATAAAACTAGGGCGTTGAAGCCTCCTTCAAGTTGGAGCTAGAAAAATTATGGTGTTGGAGCATCCTTTTAGTTGGAGCTAATAAACTAGGTGGTTGGAGCCTCCTTCCAGTTATTGCTAGAGAATTTTGGAAGTTGGAGCTTCTTGTTGTTGTAATCTTTAAAGACCTATATTAAAAGAGCTTAGTGGTTTTTCTCTTGGAAGGGTTTCTACCTAAAAAATATCTTGTGTATTGCCTTTGATGTTGTGCATTATTTAATAGTGTTTATTATTCATGTTTTGATCTGATATAAATGTTAATTGATGCTTTTAAGATTACAAATTAACTAATTGAAGTGAAATATTGATTCAGCCCCCTCCCAGTATTTTGAACAATTGGTATCATAGCAGGTTCCTTTAGTTGTAGTCTAATAGCTAGAAGGCTTATCTTAGATGAGAAAAAATGGAAAAAGGAAAGAATCACACATCCAAATTATCAAAGGAAATATTTGGTATTGCAGTAGTATCAAAAATTGTTATAATTAATAAAGAGAATCAAGTCGGTCCAGCTCCTGAGTTTGATGAAACTGAATATGAAATATGGGAATACAAAATGGAAGGCTATTTGAAAGTGCATGGATGATTTATGGAACTTTGGTGTTGCCAGAAACACATCCACAAATGAATATAAAAGGAGAAATACAAAATCAATGAATGTCATTGTTAGTGCTCTGATAGATTATGTGAAAGCTAAAGTAGATCAATGCTCATAAGCCAAAATCCTTTGGAAGAAGCTACAAAATCTATACTCAAAGAAGCATACAAGTCAAGATGAAGACAATGATGATGATTTTGATTCAGATAAAGTAAATAATGAAGAAGAAGCAATAGTCAACATGGAAAGAGAATTGATCAGTGCCTTAAGTGATATTCGAAAAATAGAGAAGGAAAATAATATACTGGAAGAAGAAGTTGCTCCCTTAAGACATTTGATGTGCATGCTACATGTTTTATATTCTCGACATCTTCCAAATCAAACATAGTGATTTCAGAATATATAATATTTGTGTGTGTATAATTTAACATTTTAAAAAATTATTTGTATAATTTAAAATACATTTTTTTAATTAATAAAATATTAAATTTGAAACAATATCAACCAAAAAAATTACCTAAAATGTATCATAAAATTATGTCTTTAAAAATCTTAAAATATTCAAATTATAAAAAATTCAACTTCAAATTATAAGTTAGGGTACTTAGCGGTTAATAGGTTAAGGGGTTAAGGTTTAAGAGGTTAGGGTTTAAGTTAGATTTTTGGGGTTCATGTCGTAAGGGATTTAGAGGTTAACAGAGCTTAGGGGGTAAGGGGTTATTGGTTAAGGATTTAGGTGTTAAGGGTTAAGGGGTTAGGGGTTTAAGGGGTTAATTAGAGGGAATGGGCTGAAGGTGTTATGGATTAGGGGATAGGGTCTAAGGGGTTAGGGGTTAGGCCAAATTAAAGGATTAGGTTACATTAATGATTTATAGGTTAGGGGTGGCTTAATGACTACAAATTAAGATAAAGTTGCCATCGAATTAAAATCATGTGTGGTAACCAAGTGAAATCAAGGAAGAATACGACATGACGTTGAAGGAAAAATAAGAATAGGTCATTTTTGCTGGTTGTGACTATCTATATCACAAAGTGTATCTCTTTCTACATGTCAAGAAAAGTAACATTTTTCCTAAAATTTTTCAGCATATTCCATAAACATATTGATAAATTGCACAAGTTTGATCATTTATTTGTTGTTTTTGTTTCTTTCTCTTACCTAAGCTAATTGCTCCATATATACTACCAAATCCTATTACCCCTAATGCTTGGATGGCAATAACCTCTTAACCCCTAATGTGTTAACCCCTATATAAATTAAATTGTGGTCCCCAATTAGTTAGGCTAGGGAAAGTTGTCATCAACACCAAACTTGCGGTCTCCAAGTGAAATCAAGGAAGAATATAACATAATGATGAAGGTGAAATAGGAATAGGTTGCTTTTAGGTTGTGACTATATATCTCACAAAGTGTATCTCTTTCTAAATGTCAAGAAAACTAACAATTTTCCTATATTTTTTCAACATATTCATAAATTGCACAAGCTTCATCATTAATTTGTTGTCTTTGTTTCTCACTCTCATCTAGGTTGTCTTTATCATTGTATTTGTTTTCTTTTCCTATACTATATTTTTAAAATTTTGTATCATTTAAAGGTTTGTTATATACATTATTACTTTATTGTTTGTAATTATAAAGAAACAATGCCCTAGGGAACTGGACATGGATTAGGATGATGTGGTCGTTATACAAGTGCTTGTTTGGGAACATGGAGAAAATATTGAATATCAAGTTAATGATCCTACATAAAAAGATGATGATGCTCATAACACAATTGGAAAATAGGGAACAAATATATTGATCCAAGAGACATTTAATAGTTGGAATGGATGATGATGACGAACAAGTAGATGGTGTTTTTGATAGACCTCTAATTGAGAAGGAAATATAACCTCTTTATGAAGACTCCAAAACACGTCTTCCCTATGTTATATTTATATTGGTGAACTTAAACTTTATGAATGGTTAATAAGACACTTTTATGCAACCAACTCACAAATAGATAGATAAACGACTTAAAAATTATCCTCTTTGAGGGGGAAACCTCCCTTACGTTACATAAATGAACAATTCTTCAATGATTAAAATGAAAAAACCTCCTTTATATATGTAGGAGTCTAAGGGGTCACAATATAATCACATCCTACATAACAATAATAATGTAAGGGCACAACAATAAAAAATAGTGAGCTTCTATGGAGCACAATAATAGCAATATGAGGGCTACATGGGCACAACAATAACAATAAGAGGGCTACACTAACAATAACAATAAGGGGATACACTAGTATTATAAGGACCTAACATGCCCCTCTCCTTCAAAAAAGCATTGTCCTCAATGCTTAAGTAGTTTTGGATGCTTCTATTAAAATTCTCATCCTCCCATGTGGAATATTCAGCAGGCAAGTTCTTACACTTGATGAGATACTCTGAAATTGATTGATTTCATAGCTTTCGATTTCTTGTTTCTACGTCTGCTTCAGGTTCCAATATGATTTTTCCTTCCTCATCAAGTTTTGGCAATATTGTTTGAACTGGGAGCTTGTCACCTATAACCTTCTTTAAGCATGAAACATGGAAAAATGGGTGCACTTGAGAAGTTGCACGAAGCTCTAATTTGTATGCCATGGTACCAATATTTTGCAACACCCTTTAAGGACCATAGTACTTTGGTGATAATTTATTATCCTTCTTAGCTTTTTTGAGGGACATTTGTTTGTATGGTTGTAGTCATAAAAATACCTAGTCGCATACGTCAAAAATTCTTTCATTGCAATGTTGATATGCATGGCATTCCATTCGATTATGCACCAAAGTGAGGATATCCTTTAAGAGTTGGAAATCTTGTTGTTGATTCTTGATGTGATCTTCCACTGCTTGAACCTTAGAATTTTCTCTTAAATATGATGTGATGGATAGTGGATGATATCCATAAGTGCCATAAATGTGGTCACTTTTGCTGCAGTATGGAAGGAAGTGTTATACCACCATTTAGCTAGATGTAACCACTTGACCCATTGTTTTTTCTTATCAGATACAAAGAAACGAAGATATCCTTCCAAACATTTTTTCACTATCTCAGTTTTCCATCATATTGAGGATGATAAGATGAGCTATGAGCTAATTGAGTACCCAGGCAAGAAAATAATTCCGTCCAAAAATTTCTATCAAAAATGGGACCTTTGTCGCTTACAATAATCTTTGGGTTTCCATGTAGCTTTTGAATTGTTTCCATAAATGAATTAGCTACTGAACTAGCTTTAAATGGATGAGATAATGCACATGGTAAGTCTATCAAATACCACCACCATGACACTCTTTCCTTCGGACTTGGGTAACCTTGTGATAAAATCCATTGAAACCTCCTCCCATTGTTGACTTGGAATGGATAAAGGTTGTAGCAGACTCAGGGTCTTAATTGTCTCAACTTTATTTTGTTGGCAAACCAAACATTCCAAACATTCTGCCATAAATGTTTGCATATCAGATTTAAGACCATCCCAAAAAAATTCCTTCTTGACCTTGTGGTATTTTTTAAAAAACCCTGAGTGCCTTCCTAAGGGAGAATCTTTTGTTTTAGTTGGGAATTCTTACAAAGATATAAGTGATCTTTGTACCATAATGAATCATTTTTCGAGATGAATGTATCAGATGTACTAGGATCTTGTTACAGCTTTTTAATGAGTGTCCACACTTCTTCATCATTCTTCCATTCATCCCTTGCTTCGATTATCCAATCTACTTGGATAATAGAAATGGAACAATGCAATGCTTCCGCATTCTCATCCTTTCTTGAGAGTGCATCTGCAACAACATTTTGCTTCCCTTTTTTGTAGAGGAGTTCAAAGTGATAACCCAATATTTTTGTGATCCATTTTGTTGTTCTTCTGCAGATAATCTTTTTCCAAAAAGTATTTAAGACTATCATGATTTTTTTTACCTTGTATCGTCTTCCATTAGTAGTCGTCAATTACTTTTAGTACATGTATGTAGTATTACCAACATTTCTTCTTCATAATAGATTTTTGTAAAACTTTCCTTTGATTGGACGACTTTCAAAAGAAATGGGTCTTCCTTCTTGCATTAAAACAACATCAATTCCATTTCCTGAGGCATCACATTGCAAAATAAAAGTTTTTGTGAAATCTGGCATAGCTAATACCGGTGCTTGATACATTGCCTCTTTAAGATGTTCAAAGGCCTTAGTTGCTTTTGGAGCCCAAGAAAATGCATCTTTCTTTAGTAATCTTGTTAGAGGTGCTACTATTCTCCCAAAATTCTTAGCAAACTTGCGATAATACCCTGTCAACCCATGAAACCCTCACAGATGCTTTATGGTTGTGGATATTTTCCATTCCTTAATGGAATTAATTTTTTTAGGGTATGCCTTAACACCCTCATGAGATACAATATGCCACCAGATATTCCACCTCTTATACTCCAAAAAAACATTTGGATGTTTTTGCATATAATCGTTTCTCCTCCAATAGTTTGAGCACCTTGTCAACATGTTGAGCATGATCCTTCCAAGGCTTGTTGTATATTAGTATATCATCAAAAAATACTAACACAAATTTTCTTGGAAAGGGCCTGAAAATGGAATTCATCAAATCTTGAAATGTAGAAGGTGCATTTGTAAGTCCAAAAGGCATGAAAAAAATTTCATAATGACCTTCATGAGTTCTAAATGTTGTTTTCAAAATGTCTTCAATATTCATTCGAATTTGATGGTATCCTGAACAAAGATCCAACTTGGTGAAGTAAATTGATCCATGTAATTCATCTAATAATTCATCAATGACAGGAATGGGAAATTTATCTTTAATAGTGATCTTTTTTAGCTCCCTATAATCCACACACATGCACCATGATCCATCATTCCTGTGCACCAATACTACTAGAGCCGAAAAAGAACTTTGACTAGGTTGAATTATACCGGCCTCTAGCATTTCTGCAACCATGTGTTCAATTTCACTCTTTTGGGCATAGGGATATCTATAAGGCCTAATGTTTGGATGAACACTTCCTGGAATCAAATGAATAGCATGATCATGATCAAGAATAGGTGGGAGGCCTTTGGGAGTCTCAAATACCTTGGAATGATTGTCCAATACATTTTGGAGATCTTGAACAATAGATGATTTCGATGTTTGAACCTCTAGTGACCATAATTGTGAAATTATGCCCCATTGTTATTTATTTAGAAAATTTATCATTCTATTAGAGATAATTATATTTCTCAGTTTCCTTGTGATACGCCTTAATTCAAATTCCTTTCCTTTCCAAAAAAAATTTAAGAAAAATTCTTGAAAATTAAAAGCTATCGTACCTAAACATTGTAACCATTGGACTCCTAGTACAACATCAGAAACACATATTGGCATAGAGAGCATCGGATTATTCAATACGTATTCCTCCATGGTTAGCTTGATATTATGGCAGTTTCCAGAGCAATTTATAGTTCCTCCATTTGCAACCATCACTTGATACTCTGGTGCTAGGCATGGGAAGAAATTCAATTCCTCGGTTATCCTACAATAAACAAAATTATGGGTACTACCCGAATCAATCAACACTATTAAATTTTTCTTCTTGATATGTCCTTCTATCTTGAGAGTTTTAGGAGTGGTAATTCATGCCAATGCATTGCAATATATGGTCAGGCTCATTTCTTCTTTCTCTAGGGTTGGTTCCTTGTGTATATCCTCTTCTTTTGAAGTTTCTTGTTCTTTTTCCTCCTCTTCATAATCTATGTAAAATAATTTCTTCTCAACACATTTATGACCTTTAGTGCATTTGTTATCACAATTGTATCAAATCACTTTTTCTCTTTTATTTTCCAATTGTTGTGAGTGGTAGGCTTCCTTGTTTTCATAATTTTGCTTTCAATTTTTCTTGCCAACCTGAATGCCTTATCCAACGAATCAAGTTCCCAAATCCTTTAAATTTCCTATGAAGACATAAATCCTATGCTCCTATGGAATATAATTTACCCTTCTATTCAATTTTTGGAAGTCCTCAATGTGCTCGTCCATTGAACCCTTTTGTTTGAGATTTATCAATTGGCTAAAGAAGGTGTTTCTCTTTGTATCATCATAACGTGTTATCATTTCCTCCTTGAAAATTAACCAAGTGACAAGTGGTTTACGAGAACAAAGCCATCAATACCATACAAATTTATTGGGTTCTAAATATAAAGTTGCAATGCGTACCTTTTGTGCTTGACGCACATTAAGGAGATCAAAATATTGCTCCATCCATAGTATCCATGTTACCGGATCCTTGCCATCAAACTTCCTCATATCAATCTTTGGAATATGGTGAGTCTTCAATCCAACGTTGGAGTCTATGAAATCATGACTAACATTTCTTTTGTTCTCATCATGAGTTTCATCTAATACCTTTTTGCCATTAGGAATCATTTCTTGTAGCAACTTTGTCAAACCTTCCTTCAATCCTTCCATGTTTGCTTTCAAACCATTCTTCAAATATTCCATGTTGCCTTTCATTTTTGCTTCTATATCATCCATACTGGCTTTCATGCCATCCTTCAAACCTTCCATCTCTAATTTTAAACTATTCTTCAAACCATCCATCTTATCTTTCATTTCATTTTTGGTTACTCTTTTTGAGAGTGAAATTTGGTGCACTTGATCTCGCAATTTTGATAGATCATGTTGCATTTCTTCCACTTCTTCATGTGTCATAGAAGAGCTTTCTGGTTTCTTACTAAGTGTGTCCATTTATTTTTTTCAAGGAATTTTGAAATTAAACAATTATATCTATGCTTCACTATGCCCTTTGAATCACTTAAAACTGATTTTTCAAACAAAAGCTATGCAAAATTTAAAAAATACACACCTTTTTCTTGCTTTTAGGAGCTCGATCTTGAAATGATTGTAAATTTGTAATTTTGTATCTCAAAATTCTGAAATTTATTCCTACGATAGATCTTTGAGTCCTCTTTCCAACCCCATAAGTCTGGTCGAGATTAAATTCTTCAATAAATATTTATGCTAAATCTCCCACGATGTCCCAATTATGGACTAGTCTAGTAGAGCGAAGTTGTACGGGATTCCACGTGTCAATGTTTCAATCTTCAGCCCTGAAATTTCTAAACGAAAAACTACAGTCTTTGCACTTTCAGCCACTTTTTACAGAATTCAAATTTTATGTTTGAAACAAAATTAATGATGATTTTCCCTAGGTCATCATTTTGAGACATAATTCTGAAGCCCACAAACATCCTAACTTCCTCACAACATATCTTCAAAAATATAACGAACCAAGATCTGAAATTTTTACACTAGGTTCTTTGAGATTTCAGCTCCATGTGGTAAAAACTTAAGCTTTTGAATCCTAATGTAAAAAAACGTATAGTGAAAATTCCAAGATGACTTGTTTGAAGAAGCAAAACCCTAGAATCCAAAGTTCTAATACCAAATGTCATGTAACCAGCTCACAAATAAATAGATAAACGAATTAGAAATTGTCCTCTTCGATGGGGAAACTTCCTTTACATTACATAAATGAACAATTATTCAATGATTAAAATAACAAAACCGCCTCTATATATAGGAGTCTAAGGCATCACAATATAATCAAAGCCTACATAACAATAATAATGTAAGGGCAAAACAATAACAATAGTGGGATTCTATGGGGCACAATAGTAAAAATATGGGGGCTACATGGGCACAAAAATAGCAATAATATGGCTACACGAGCAATAACAGTAAGGGGCTACAATATTATTATAGGGACCTAAGAGACACTTATGTCACACAACTCCTAAAGTATGTAATATATTTTGTGGCATTTAGTACTTAATAAAGGTTTTTGCTTTTCCTCTACTTTTATTTTTATTTGATCATGTGTAAAATTTGGATGAAATATGTACGATTAATATTCTTTATATTAACTAGTATTGATTTTTTAATCATGTTATATATTGTTAGGTGAATTTTCGTTAGCATCGTCAAATTTTGTACTTCACACATACCGATATTTAGATGCCATTATGAAGATATTGGAATGGAGTATCAAGTTATTCATGCATGTCCCAATGATCATATTTTGTATTATAGAGAACATGTGTTGAAAGAATAATGTTCAAAATTTAAATTAGTAGATATCAAATCGATCAAGGAACAAAAAATGTGCCTCGCAAGGTTCTTCTTTATATTCCCATAATTCCACATTTGTAGTGATTGTTCAAGTGCAAATGCATAGCATACTTGATGGATTACCATACAAATAACGTAAGTAAAGATGGTGTTCTTTGAATTCGTGTAGATGGATCTGCACTTAAGAAGATAAATCAAATATGGCCACATTTTAAATATGAACCTCATAATAATAGGCTTTCACTGGCGGCTCACGATGTCAATCAATTTGGAGAGATAAAATGTACCTAGCTGATGTAGCCTATTTTTGTTATCAACAATAACATTCCTCCATGGATGTCAATAAAGAGGGAGCATATCATATTCACAATGATTATTCCAAGTGTTGTTTTTAGAATATTTTTTTCAACATGATAACATCTCAAATATTTTATAATAGATAAATTAGGTATTGGAGAATTGAGATTAATGTGAGGGAGGGGGGGGGGGGGGGGGAGGGGGGAGGGGGAGGAGAGGGGCCATATGAGCTTCTGCCTTCACATGGTTTGCCTTGTTCAGTAGAGAATATATTATTCTTGAAACCAAGAGAAGCTTATTCATTTTTATACCATCAACTCCAATTGGTCAACTACCTGTAGTCAAAGCACCTTAAATTGTTGTTGAGAGGTCATGGGTTTAATTCTATCAATTCTCTCAATGTCAAGTAAATGTTGAATTAATTTAACATTTAGCAATAGTGGAAATTATGATTTAATTAATTAACACCGCACAGAGGGGGTTGTGAATGGGGCCAACATTGATTTTTTTTCAGTTGTGCTTGTATGCACTAAAATTTGACATGGTTATAGTAGATGCATGTGTTGACAGTGTGGGTGGGTTCCGAGACTCAAATATGAATCACACAAAGAATTCGAAAAATTATAACAAATGTCAAGGAGATGAAATCATGTGGGTAGCAATATGTGATCTTAGAAGCAACAATCCTAGTAACTACTAGAGGAAAAAACATACCAATCATCATCATAGGACTTCCTTGAATCCTAAATTTCTCCATTATCATAATAATGAAACACCAACACAAGATTGAATTGGAATTAAAGACTAATTTCTATCATGAGATTTAGAAACCAAAATTTTTCTATCCCTCTTATCCTAATCTTGTCTCCTTTCTAATTGAAAAGATGCCTTAGGTTTATGGTTTAATTGATCAACTGAAATTTTGTGGGATAATCCTTAAATATGATATCCACTCCTTCTTGTAATTTGTAATCCCTACTTCCCATTGAACCCTTTAACCCTATAACATTAATAACATATGGTCTCTAACACTTAATATTTCCCCACATCCCTAACTCACATAATCCATACCCTGATAACTCCTGAACCCATAAGACCCAAACCCATTATAACCTAATATAAATATTCAACCCTTGATATTGAAATTTTAAACCTTGAAGAATTTATCTCATAATATAGAATTTAATGCATCTATTACTTTATAATTATAATCACTCGTCACAATAGCACTTGACCATTAAACCATATATATATCCTCTAATCCCAATCTCTACTAACACCCATAATTTATTCCAACTTATAACCTTTATAGCCCTTGTCCACTTTAGCTTTACATATAATTAGTAACACCCATGACCCATTTTATAAAAATTAAACCCCTTAAAACCTAACATATAGGCTATAAGATATCAACCATGTAACTCATGTCACATATAAAACTAAACTCCTAGTCCTTAAAATATAAGCACAATACAAAATTTTAATTAGTCATTAAACTCACATCCATATATGTCTTTATTAGTAGCCCATAACACTAATAATCCGAAAATCGTATCACTCGTATCCCTATATATATCGAGAACCATAACCAAAAAACTATATATTGTATTATCATTATAATCCATACCGTATATAATGCTTGAGATTTATAACACTTATAATGAGTAATCCATGTATTCCATATAATCCTTATAAATATTTCAATTTTAACCCTTATACTTAACACCTAAAACTAAACATTATATCTTTTAACATTTATATGTCTAATATAATCCCTCACTTGGTCGACATAATCTTAAGCATAAAACCTAACCAATATAAATCAAACCCTGTCACCTACAATAAGAATAATTATCTAACAAGAAATAAATTATAATCCTTATATCATATAGCTTAGAATTTCCATAACCCTATAACCCCATCCTTACAATTTTTATAACCTTAAACCTTATATACCATATCAATCTAACCACTATAAATAACCTCAAAGTCTCTATAAACCTTGTAATCCATATAAGATACGTAACCTCTCAACACTATAGTCTCTACCCCCTGCCCCCTTCCTTTTCATTCCTAACCATTGTATCTCGTAATAATATCCATTTAAGGATAACTTGTATTTATAAAAATAAAATGAACAATTATTTAAAATAAAAATTATAATATTTATTTAAACTTCAAATATAATAGGCATAGCGTTCGGGTGAATTTGGGGTTTTCCAAGCATAA
Organism: Pinus taeda; assembly: GCA_000404065.3. Lineage (NCBI taxonomy): Eukaryota > Viridiplantae > Streptophyta > Pinopsida > Pinales > Pinaceae > Pinus > Pinus taeda. The sequence goes on from APFE030325236.1 coordinate 160,541, forward strand.
TAAAGAAACGAGTGGGTGGATTTAGGATTTTCCAGGTATAGCATAGGAATAAATAATTTGGGTTTTCCTGGATTACAAAACATAAGAACAAACGACTATTATACAACCTTCTTAGCAAGCACAAGCTACGAACAATTAGACATTACACAGGGACCTAGGATATTGCTCTCTCCTACTGGCCAAAAACAGGAGCAAGAGTAGCTTCGGTTTTAGCTGTAGAGCCTTCTCATTGATGAAGACCTTTGACCTAGTTAATTCCCTAAGTTATCCCTTGGGAATACAACAAAGGCATGAGCATTTAGGGATTTTTTCTCATCGAAGGCGTTAACATTTGGGGTTTTATTTACAATGAAGGCACGAGCATTTAGGGTTTTGTTTCATGATGAAGATGTAAGCATTTGTGGTTTTGTTCTCAACGAAGGAATTAATACAAGCTTAAAAAACATCATGGCATGGGGGCTAGTTGGTATATCGACCTAACTCTGCATCAAGTGATGGAAGTGGAATAGATCATGGTGGTAATTCGTTCGATTTCTCAAGCTATAATGTGAGTAGTTTTATTAATGTTTGATTATTTAGATTTATCTAGCTGTAATTTGAGTAATTTGATGGTTCGAACCCTCATATATCTATAGCATTGATTATGTTCACCATTTTAAATTACCTATCATATTTCATAGTAAGCATATTCATAGTAATTCCACAAAGTCATGGAGCATAGGCTACAGGGATGGCGTGGAGCCATGAGTTATAAGCCACAGGAAGGGTGTAGAATAGTGGTCATGACCATGGTGCTATAAAAGTTATCAAGCCTAAGAATCATCAATGATGGGAAGCCCTTATTGGATGCAGAGATGTGAGTGGGTTAACAATGGTTGAACGATCCAATGGGAGGACCTGGCCTCACCACTAGGTCACGTCGCATCGTGCTATAGGGTATTCAGCTTAGACGAATGCCTGAAAAACCACCCTTGCAATTGACCCAACACTGCTTATCGTAACTAGGGTATGTCTCATTAGTTTTCCACCAATTTGGGTTATATGCTTGTGGGTTTTTTTATTTTTCTTTCTCCGAATCGTTTGCAATTATAATAAAAAATTTGATATTCATCACATTCCACAACTATATTTCAAGAAAGCATCATATTGCCTACTCATCTATTCCTTATAACTGGAAGCAACAACCTCAAGCTGCATTAAAGGGGGGTGTAAAAGAAAAATGAAAAAATAGGTGGAAAGGACAATGTACACAATTAAATCTTAGATATCATTTAATATGTTCACTACAGCTTGATAATAAATGAGTTTTTATGAAACTAGCTCACAAAAAGATAGATAAACACCTTCAAAATAAGCCTCTTCGGGGGGGCAACCTCCTTTACATTACATAAATGAACAATTCTTAGATGATACAAATGAAAATACCTCCTTTCTATATATAGGAGTCTAAGGGGTCATAATATAATCATAGCCGACATACCAATAATAATGTAAGGGCACAATAATAACAATAGTGGGCTTCTATGGGGCACAATAATAACAATATGGGGACTACATGTGCACAACAATATAATAAGGGGGTTGTACTAATAACAATAAGGCGTTACACAAGTAGTATAGGGACCTAACATGCCCCTCTCCTTTAAAAGTTGTTGTCCTCAATGCTTGAGTAGCTCTTGATGCTTCTGTTTAAAATTCTTGTCCTCCAATGTGGAATCTTCAGTGGGTAAGTTCTTCCACTTAATGAGACACTCTAAAATTGATCGATTTCATAGTTGTTGGGTTCTTGTTTTTGTGACTGCTCCAGGTTCCAATATGATTTTTCCTTCCTCTTCAAGTTCTAGCAATATTGTTTGAACTAGGATCTTCTGCAACTTTTGAACGAGTGGTCACACTTCTTTGTCCTTCTTCCATTCATCCCTTGTTTCGTTTATCCAATCTGGTTGGATAATAGAAATAGAACAAAATAATTCTTCGACATCCTCATCCTTTCTTTAGAGTGCATCTGCAACACTATTTTTCTTCCCTTTTTTGTAGATGATTTCAAAGTCATAACCCAACATATTTGTGACCCATTTTTTTTGTTCTTCTAAAGATAATCTTTGTTCTAAAAAGTATTTAAGACTATCATGATCCATTTTTACCTTGAAGCGTCTTCCCATTAGGTAAGGTTGTCATTTATTAAGTGCATGTAGTATTTCCAATATTTCCTTCTCATAAATAGCTTGCTTGAGATGTAGTCGTAAAAATACCCAATCGCCTACATCAAAACTTATTTCACTGTGATGTTGATTTGCCTGTTGTTTCATTCGATTCTGCACCAAAGTGGCGCTATCCTTTAAAAGTTGGAGAACTTGTTGATGCTCGATGTGATCTTTCATTGCTTGAATCTTTTTCTTCTTTATATGTCCTTCTATCTTGAGAGTTTGAGGAGTGGTAATTTCTTCCAATGCATTACGAGATATGGTTGGATTCATTTCTTGATGCTCGATGTGATCTTTCACTTCTTGAACATTTTTGTTCTTGATGTGTCCTTCTATATTGATAGTTTGAGGAGTGGTAATTCCTGCCAATGCTTTAAAAGATATGGTCAGATTCATTTCTTCTTTCTCGATGTCATCTTTCACTTCTTGAACCTTTTTCTTCTTGATATGTCCTTCTATCTTGAGAGTTTGAGGAGAGGTAATTCCTGTCAATGCTTTACAAGATATGCTCATATTCATTTCTTCTTTATCTAGGGTTGTTTCCAGGTGTATATCCTCTTATTTTGATCTTTCTTGATCCTTTTCTTCCTCCTCTTCATAATATATGTAAAATAATTTCTTCTCAGCACACTTATAACCTTTAGTGTATTTGCTATCACAATTGTAACAAAGCCCTTTTTCTCTTTTTTCTTCCAATTGTTGTGGTGTAAACCTTGTAAGGTTGTGGAAGGCTTAGAAAAAAACACTTCATATATTTATAGTCGTGAGTGGTGGGATTCCTTGTTTCCATAATTTCACTTTCAATTTTTCTTGCCCACCTAAATGCCTTCTCCAATGAATCAATTTCCCAAAGACGAACCTCATGTTGAATGTTATCCTTTAAAGTCCCTATGAAGACATCAATCCTTTGCTTCTCTAGAATATCATTTACCCTTATATTCAATTTTTGGAAGTCCTCAATGTGGTCTTCCATTGAGCACTCTTGTTTGAGATTTATCAATTGGCTAAAGAAGGTGTTGCTCTTTGTATCCTCATAATGTGTTATCATTTCCTTCGTGACAATTGACCACGTAACAAGTGGTTTACGAGAACAAAGCCCTTTATACCATAAAACTTGATCTGGTTCTAAATATGAAGATGAAATATGTACCTTTTGTAACAATTGCACCTCATGTAGATCAAAATATTTCTCCATCTGTAGTATCCAATTTATCGGATCCTTGCCATCAAACTTCCTCATATCACCTTTTCTTTCTTTTAGAAGCTCGATATTGAAATGACTGTAACTCTGTAATTTCAGATCTCCAAGTTCTGAAACTGTGCCCTGCAGTATCCCTCTGAGTCCTCTTTCTAACTCCGCAAGTCTAATTGCAATTAGATTCCCTAAGAAATATTTATTCCCAATATCCCGTGATGACCTAATTATAGACTAGTTCAATAGAGTGAAAATGTACGACGTGCCACGTGTCAATGTTTCAACCTTAGGTTCTAAAAATTATACCCAAACAAAATAAAGTCCGTCCTCTTTCTGTAACTTCTGACGAAATTTCAATCTGATGCTCAGAGTGAAAGTTATGACGATTTTCCCAAGGTGACCTATTTGGAATGTAATTCGGGGGTCTGCAAAAATCCTAACTTCCTCATATTATATCTCCAAAACTATAGTGAGACAGGATCTGAAACTCGAAGCCGAGGTTTGGAACGCTTTTTTCTCAAATGGGTCTTTTTTTAGCTTCTGAAACTTCGTAGCGAAAGAGTTATAGCGGAAATTCTACGATGGCCTGTTTTAGACGAAATTTTGGAGCTTGCCAAAACCCTCATTTCCTCAGATCATATCTCTGAAAATGTAGTGATACAAGATCTGAAATTCGGACCCGAGGTTCCATGAGATTTATTCTCAAATGGTTTTATTTTCGATTCTGAAACGTCGTTGAAAAAAAGTTATAACGAGACTTCCACGATGACCTGCTTGGAGCAATGAAACCCTAGAATCCAAAGCTTTGATACCAAATGTTATGAAACCAGCTCACAAAAAGATAGAAAAGATAGATGAACACCTTAGAAATAAGCCTCTTCGAGGGGAAACCTCCTTTACATTACAAAAATGAACAATTCTTGGATGATACAAATGACAATACCTTCTTTCTATATATAGGAGTCTAAGGGGTCATAATATAATCAGAGCCAACATAATAACAATAATGTAAGGGCACAATAATAACAATAGTGGGCTTCTATGGGGCACAATAATAACAATATGGACACTAAATGGGCACGACAATATAATAAGGGTGTTGTACTAATAACAATAAGGGTTACACTAGTAGTATAGGGACCTAACACATTTTCAAGAATATGGAATATATTAGGGAGGAAATGCAGTGGCACAAAATATAGAAAAGAATATAAATAGATTTTGAATCTCCTATACTTGATGGACACAGGGGGCTCAAAATTGTTGTTATAGATTTGTAATATCGATCCATGGAATGATTTGCTAATTAGTTTATTTGATAACCACCTCGCAATTGGAAAGGTTAAGTCTGATCAAAATCAAGATGATAAGCGAATTTTGATTGATTGAGATGATTGTTAATAGTAACCCCGATATCTAAAGATTTGATCAAAGTTGGTACAATAAGACGAACATGAATAAATGTAAGCTAGATTTCGTGAGAAATCTAGCAGAACTGCAAGAATATAATTTACGATTGTATCATATATATATATATATAGGTATATATACGATTGTAAGGAAACTCTTACCTAGTTTGTTGTTCGTCTGATGCTTTTACTTAAAGTTTTGGGAAATAACATAAGTTTTGGAAAAGGACAACATAGAAAAATTGTGTTTTAATGCATGACATATACACATGATCAATGAAAATATATATATTAAAATACTTTGAGGAGTCTGTTGTTCTAAATGTGAATTGAAGGATTGATGAAATGAATATTGGTAACAACCAAACTAAATAAAATTTAATTAAATATAATATATATATATATATATATATATATAGTATATAAATATATATATTATATATATATATATATATATATTATATATATAATATATATAATAATATATATATATATATATATATATAAGTGTGATTAGAAAATAAGGCAGATAGCCGAGTAAGGTAACTAAGGAAATGTGGCATATAATTTTAATGAAATTTAAAGTTGTGGTAAATAAAATGTTGTTAGCATATTGGCACAAGCATTACCTATGTTTTTTATCAAGTAATATGTTAACATAGAAAGTGTATGGTGCCACCAATCAATGTTACCCCAGATAAATATCTCTAATATGATGTGTTGAGGAAGCTGACGAGAACAGAAAATGCAAGGGGAAAAATCCCCCATGTAACCTCTAGACACATTAATAAATAATTTGCAGAATACAAGGGGATGCAAATCCCAAGAAGAGAGGTGAGAGAAACTCAAGAGTGAGGTGTTTCAGAGAAGTACTACTATAATATTGGTGATGTAAATTTTTTTTTATCTTTTGTTGATCTTAAGTATGCTCGTACTACACTAGGTTATGCCCTGAATAGTCACAATGATTTCTTTTAATATTATCTTGTGCTTCTAGCCCCGATGGCATACTAGGGAAAGCTTTGAAGGAAAAAAGAAACCAATTGAATTAAACAACCAACAAATCAGTAATGTGGAGAGAAATGGGTCCACTTGAACAAAGGACAAAGATAATATCTGTTGTGAAGGTGGTGAGTTGAAGTAATCAGTAATGTTTGGTTGTGGCTTATTGATATCATGAAATTATGATGGTTCCTAAAGGGAAAATCACTGGTTTCGATCCATCGTGGGGAAAAGGTAAGGAAATATTCCTTGAAATTTAAAAGAAAGAAAGGAGATGATGATAACAAGTATGATTATTGTGTGAATGGTAAAATAAGATAATTAGTTATTCTCATATTGAGATAAAATTATTGTCCACTGGATCTTACAGGAGAAAGGTAGTAAAATAACATGTTATTGAATGAAGTGGATAACATGATGTGAATCGATGTAGAAGAAAAGAATTATACTAGACTAACATAGTGAGTGTGAGACAATCAATACGCTTACGAGCGCAAACAGTGGAATTTTTTATGACTGCACATGGAATCAAAATTATGTATAACTTTCATCAACAACCTATAATGTGGGATGATAAAGGCCAAAATTGAAGGAATGTTGCAAAGAGAATTCCTAGTTTTGCGCTTAAAGAAAATAATAAGCAACCCAATATGGGCATAACTAAATTTACTTGGACAAGTAGACAACAATGTAATCGCCTTGAACAAGGCAAGAAAAGGAAGTTATCCTAAACTTTACTCATGCATGACTAATGTATATGTAACATTTGGAATTAAAATGGAAGCATAATAATGCTACCAAATACAACAATGCACTAGTTGCAATCTATCATAAAAAGACAAGAACAATAAATATTTTCGGAAATGTTATTACTTTTATGTAAAGAGTACAAGTGGAATTGGTGCTTCCATGGTCTGAAATTATAGTAGAACCACATGATGGGATCTTTATCAATTGGCATAGTCATTGTGTAAGTAAAAAGGATTTATTGATATTGTTGATAAACTTATAGTGATGCTGCTAACTCTTACGGAGTGCGGATTGCTAAACCTCATTGGGTTGTGATGAATGTCGATGACCCTTGTTGGGTACATAAACAACAATTTATGGTGCCTGTAATAAAGTGTGAAATGACTATGTATATGCTTCTTAAATAATTATTAATGGATAACTAATGAAAACTTTGATGGCTATGAATGTAGGTTGAACCAAACGGAGAGTCCCTAATTGAACCTCTATGTATTCCCAAATTGTTACACAGTATTTTGCCACACCTCCTACACTTCCCTGTGACATACCCGGAAGTGCTCGAAACATGACCATTAGAAAATAGGCAGATAGCCGAGTAAGGTAACTAAGGAAATGTGGCATATAATTTTAATGAAATTTAAAGTTTTGGTAAATAAAATGTTGTTAGCATATTGGCACAAGCATTACCTATGTTTTTTATCAAGTAATATGTTAACATAGAAAGTGTATGGTGCCACCAATCAATGTTACCCCAAATAAATATCTCTAATATGATGTGTTGAGGAAGCTGACGAGCATGGAAAATGCAAGGGGAAAAATCCCCCATGTAACCTCTAGACACATTAATAAATAATTTGCAGAATAAAAGGGGATGCAAATCCCAAGAAGAGAGGTGAGAGAAACTCAAGAGTGAGGTGTTTCAGAGAAGTACTACTATAATATTGGTGATGTAAATTTTTTGTTATCTTTTGTTGATCTTAAGTATGCTCATACTACACTAGGTTATGCCCTGAATAGTCACAATGATTTCTTTTAATATTATCTTGTGCTTCTAGCCCCGATGGCATACTAGGGAAAGCTTAGAAGGAAAAAAGAAACCAATTGAATCAAACAACCAACAGATCAATAATGTGGAGAGAACTGGGTCCACTTGAACAAAGGACAAAGATAATATATGTTGTGAAGGTGGTGAGTTGAAGTAATCAGTAATGTTTGGTTGTGGCTTATTGATATCATGAAATTATGATGGTTCCTAAAGGGAAAATCACTGGTTTCGATCCATCCTGGGGAAAAGGTAAGGAAATATTCCTTGAAATTTAAAAGAAAGAAAGGAGATGATGATAACAAGTATGATTATTGTGTGAATAGTAAAATAAGATAATTACTTATTCTCATATTGAGATAAAATTATTGTCCACAGGATCTTACAGGAGAAAGGTAGTAAAATAACATGTTATTGAATGAAGCGGATAACATGATGTGAATTGATGTAGAAGAAAATAATTATACTAGACTAACATAGTGAGTGTGAGACAGTCAATACGCTTACGAGCGCAAACAGTGGAATTTTTTATGGCTACACATGGAATCAAAATTATGTATAACTTTCATCAACAACCTATAATGTGGGATGATAAAGGCCAAAATTGAAGGAATGTTGCAAAGTGAATTCCTGGTTTTGCGCTTAAAGAAAATAATAAGCAACCCAATATGGGCATAACTAAATTTACTTGGACAAGTAGAGAACAATGTAATCACCTTGAACAAGGCAAGAAAAGGAAGTTATCCTAAACTTTATTCATGCATGACTAATGTATATGTAACATTTGGAATTAAAATGGAAGCATAATAATGCTACCAAATATGACAATGCACTAGTTGCAATCTATCATAAAAATACAAGAACAGTAAATATTTTCCGAAATGTTATTACGTTTATGTAAAGAGTACAAGCGGAATTGGTGCTTCCATGGTCTGAAATTATAGTAGAACCACTTGATGGGATCTTTATCAATTGGCATAGTCATTGGGTAAGTAAAAAGGATTTATTGATATTGTTGATAAACTTATAGTGATGTTGCTAACTCTTACGGAATGCGGATTGCTAAACCTCATTGGGTTGTGATGAATGTCGATGACCCTTGTTGGGTACATAAACAACAATTTATGGTGCCTGTAATAAAGTGTGAAATGACTATGTATATGCTTCTTAAATAATTATTAATGGATAACTAATGAAAACTTTGATGGTTGTGAATGTAGGTCGAACCAGACGGAGAGTCCCTAATCTAACCTCTATGTATTCCCAAATTGTTACATAGTATTTTGTCACACCTCCTGCACTTCCCTGTGACATACCCCGAAGTGCCCGAAACATGACCATTATGCATTGTACTCATTCATATATGCAGCTCAGACACTCCTGGAGACATTGATTGGAAAATGCCTTGAGCTTCCCCTAAGGAAATAGCTCTTAAACGCTAATTTGAGAATCATCACTCTTATGAGAATAAAAACCACGATGGTCGCATGTTGTATTATACCCGACCTGCGATGGCATCGCTTTGTTTACTTGTATACTCGCGATGATCCCAAAAAGGCAATTTTCCCAAAGAGGATGAGAAGCTTCGTGATCTAGAATCTTCTAGAGCGACGAACTAGAGGTTGTTCATCATAGATGAGGTCGAGTTCTCCCAACTTGGCCTCTTGTTCTTATCCTTATGAGCTACCTCCTTGAGATGAGGGCCTACTCCTATCTTTGGAGAGATCCTAACTCCCTTTCCCAGCCTATATATTCATCCTCTCCCATTCCCAAATGGTTTGTCTATGTCTATTTTCACCCTTATGCTAAGATTGTTCCTATATGCTACTCATTTGTCTTGGAGAAGGAGTGCTTGGAGAGCTTATCTTGGACTTGTACATTTATTCAAGGAGAACCTATCAACATCAAGGCTTGGTTGTATGCTTCCCCTTCTTTTTTATTAATATACAACCACTGGTTCATTTTCCATTAATGTGTATACTCATGTATCATATATCCTAACATTCCTTGATTAGTTAAGTAGGTTACTTTTGAATATGTTATTTGTATTTGCATGCCTTGTTGTGTCTTGATCTCTTGTGCAGGCGCATAAATGTTGTGAGCAGCAGGACAATCCTGTGATGCAAGTGATTCAAGGACTTCAACAAAGGAGATCGAGATAGCATCAAAACAAGGTAGGTCATCTTCTTCGTTTCTCTTTTCAATTGTAACTTATGAAAGTGTCCAGTAGATTGTCACGTAGGTTGCTAGTCCCACTCATTGGGCTAGAGGGGTCGTCTTTGCCCGCAAAGAGGATTTACCTAGACAAAAAAATGGTGACTCCGTTGGGGAAGCTATAGCCCTTTCCATCCCATCCTTCACCTTGAATTTGTGATGAGTTAGACCAATCGTCGATTTTTCAGCTTGTCTGCATCAGTCTGAGTTTATACCATCACTTATTACTGCCTTAGAGTGCCAAGTCTGGATTGTTTCTTGGAATCTTTTTTGTTTTCTCCCATATTCCTCAGCCATCGTGGGTTTAGCTCTAACAGTCGCGATGGAATCACATGTTTTTTCATGTACAATCGCGATGGAAAAAAAAATCTTCACTATTTTGTCACGATGAAATCATCACTACTTTTGTTATACAAAGTAGTGATGATGAACCCGACCATCACGGGTTTGGTTATGCAAAGTATCGATAATAACCCAATCATCACGAGTTTGGGTATATAGAGTAGTGATGATCCTTGAATGTCAGAATTTTTAAGGTTTCTTCCTTAGAGTCCAGTGTGTCTTGGCCCATAAGGTCTTTTCCTATCCTGTATGCTTGTATTTGTCAGTTTTTTATTGATTGTCTTGATTAATTTTCAAAAATTTGTCTCATTGGCTTTGAAGAGAAATCTAATTGAGTTCTTGGGTTTCTAGTCAATTGGTCATCACTTGCTACTTGTTGGTATCGTTGGAATGTTTATTTTTCTAATTGATTGTGTGTTGTTTTCTGTGGAAATCATTAAAAACATCGTTTTTCATTTGTTTTAGCTTGTATTTCGAAATTTACTTTTAGTGAAAATGCATTAGCTTAGTTGCATTGAAAAGTTATTTTTTAAGATTCATCATTGAGAATAGATCACATTTTTCAGTGATTGAAAGCTAAAAATTGTATTAGGTGCATCAAATCATTCAAAACGAAAAGAAAAGCATAATTCATATAAATTCATCTTAGTAAAGTAAAAATCAATTTTCTTTTGAAAAAGTTTCATTTAGGATAGTGAAAAGTCAAAATCATTGTTACTTTTGGAATTGCATTTGGAAGATGAAAATGAAAGTTAGTGGAAGGATTTTTTGCATGATGTGTTTTTTTAATGAATTATTGATTGAACTTCCCTTGATTAGTCTAGCTTTCATTGAAACGAAAAGTTTTCCTTTTCTCATATACTTGCATCATAGGTGTTTAGGTGATGTCATTTTCAGCCTTAAAACTAAAACATAATTGAAGATAAACATTAAAACTTACCTCAATTAGCCTAAGGAGCATTTGGAACTTAACGCAAATATCTAGAGGTCTAGGCTAGAGACGTGTTCCAGTGTCTTTAAACATAGCAGCTACCTTTAACTGCCTGCAGTGTATCCCGGGGGTGAAATCCTATCCTAGTATGGAAGTATATATAAGGTTCCTCAGTACTTTTGGGTATATCTGAGGCACTTTAGTATGATAAGTATATAGGGACGCTCTCATCGAATGGTTCTACATTAGACAACGCTAACACGGACTTGTGCTCCCTATACT
>APFE030325236.1:173971-265717 GCA_000404065.3 Pinus taeda
CATGGCCTCTTTTGGTCTATGATGAAAGGTTCATGGAGCAAAGTTCCTTGTCTTGTGTCAAGCTCCTTAAAAAATTAAACAAGGGATATGAGGGTAGTTCTTTTACTATGTCAACCTCGTTATAAAATGAAATAGGTCTCTATGAGGATAGTTCCTTTACTATGTCAACCTCATTAAAAAGTGAAATAGGTCTTCATGACCATGGTTCTTTTCCTGTGTCAATCTCATTAAAAAATTAAACAAATCCCCTTCCAATTTGAGTCTTTGATTAGATCTCGTAAAATCCCAGTCGAGTCTTTCACATGATCTCGTAAGTGAACCTTCAGTCCATCCACTTAGGTGAATGCAATGAAGCTTGGGGGGCATGTACCTCGAATTGAGTCATTATGTTGGGGGCATGCAAACTTATCTCAAGCATATTTTATCTTTGTTTCAAGCTTGTGTAAAAATGAAACCAAATCCAAGCATAGTTTTTTCTCATGTTTCAAGCTTGTGAAAAATGAAACCATCCTCAAGTCAAGAATAGTTTCCCATGTTTCAATTTGTGTAAAAATGAAACCATTCCCACTTTACATCTCGTGATTGTCATTTTTATCAGCCGATTTTTGCTAGATGAGCATTGGTTGTTTCATTCCATCATCACCATCTCTTTGCCTGATTATACACTTTCATTTGGTTGTTTTACCCTTGCCTGTGGAACATTTGCGATGAGTGGTCTTATTAGCCGGCCTCTTGACCATTAAATATTTTGAGTAATTCCATCATTACCAGAACCAGATGCTATCCTTTTATACCACTCACTCCTCGAGGAAGAGTCATCTTTCAGCTATTTTCTTACTCTTGAAATATGAAAAGACTTCCAAGTACTTGTCATTTCAAACTCATTAAAGTAAATGAATTGACGTCCACTCAGTATAAGTTTAACCCTTTTCTAGACTGAGATAGACTATTTTACGAAAAAGGAACACCTTGGTTGACATAGTCAAGAGGTTCTCTCGAATATTGTTTTCTACCTTTTCAGGTTCGGGAGACAAATTATGAAAAGGGACATGGTGGAGTTTTCTTTTTCGTCTCTTTTTCAAACTATCTAAATATGAAAAAGATATCGAGTTATCCTTTTGTCGGACTCGTTAAAAAAATTTATGACGAAAGACTCATCACCATGATGAGACCGAGTTTCTCCTTCCTAGGACTCATAAAACTTACTAGGATGGATTCATCCGAAGGATGAACTTATATGAAAAGCATATGGTATCCTCTTCAAGCTGGTGTAAAAATAAAGAGGTACCCGCTAGAAATAGCAAGGGAAAAAGTGAAAGTGAAACATCTCTTGTATAAGCATCATGACACGCTTGAACATGACACTTATCTATTTTTCGTGTCAGGTTTGGGATATCCTCGCTCAGTCACTTGTCTTTCCGGGTTTGGGTGATCCATTTTGCCTCTCATCTTATTGTTCCATTTCGTCATCATGACCCATGGTCCTATGTTGAGTCAAATACTACCACACTCCAGAGTCATATCACCAATGTTCAAGAGAAGTCCTATCTGTAGTTATTTACCTATACATTGTCTGATCCCTTGTTACATTCTTGGATCTTATTCATTTCATTCCATTTTATTCCTTATTTCATGTCGATGATGGGGTCGCATCATGCCCCTTCTTCGATGGGTCACTTCCTGTCGAATTCAACTCATTATCCAGGAAGATGACTTAGAAACTCCCTTTCAGTACCTTAGAGATTGCATGCCTTAATGGAAAGTTCTTCCCATCCAATGCCAAGTTTTCATCATTGGCCTTCGATCGGATGATTCCACGAGTGTTTGACTTCACCTTCATTTTTACATTCACGGATTATATTGCCGTACCTTGAGAACCATTGTCATTATTGGTGGTTTCTCTCATGCCTATTAACGGCCCACATCATTGGCTGGTAATCAGGTAGTTTTCTAGCATGTTCAACTTGGACACATTCATTCGCATGTTAGAATTCGTACTTTGATCGGGTTCGGATGAAGCACAAGACCCTGAGTCCTGTCTGATATGACTCAGGCTGTGTGGAGTTATGTGGTATTCATGATTGGACATATGTTTCTGTTATACGGATGGATGTGACCATACCGTGGGAATTTACATTTATGATGATTCTTTTATATTAGATGGTTGTGTCCATACCTCAAATATTAGATTTACAGATGATCCTTATCATTTGGATGGTTGTGCCCATACCATGGATCCTTTCATATATTCCTTATCATCTGAATGGTTGTTTCCATACTATGGATTCATGTTTTGATATCAGATATGTATATGTATATGCGTCCTTGATTTGCAGGTCTCCTGACAGTGTTTGTCCTCATCCTTGCAAAAGCTCGTAAAGCATCTCAGCCATCACTCCCCCTTCTGCCTTCATACTTTAAGGGGCATCTGTTACACAGTATTTTGTCACACCTCCTGCACTTCCCTGTGACATACCCTGAAGTTCTCGAAACATGACCATTATGCAGTGTACTCATTCATATATGCAGCTAAGATCCTCCTTAAGACATTGATTGGAAAATACCTTGAGCTTCCCCTGAAGGAAATAGCTCTTAAACCCTAATTTGAGAATCATCGCTCTTATGAGACTAAAAATTGTGATGGTCGCCTATTGTATTATACCTAACCTGCGATGGCATCCTTTGTTTACTTGTATACTCGCGATGATCCCAAAAAGGCAATTTTTCCAAAGAGGATGAGAAGTTTCGTGATTTAGAAGCTTCCAGAGCTGCAAGCTGGAGGTTGTTTGGTGTAGATGAGGTTGAGTTCTCGCAAATTGGCCTCTTGGTCTTATCCATATGAGCTACCTCCTTGAGATGAGGGCCTACTCCTATCTTTGGAGAGATCCTAACTCCCATTCCTAACCTATCTATCCATCCTCTCCCATTCCCAAATGGTTTCTCTATGTCTATTTGCACCCTTATGCTAAGATTGTGCCTATATGCTACTCATTTGGCTTGGAGAAGGAGTTCTTAGAGAGCTTAGCTTGGACTTGGACATTCATTCAAGGAGAGTCTATCAACATCAAGGCTTGGTTGTATTCTTCCCCTTCTTTTCTATTACTATACAATTGTTGGTTCATTTTCCATTGATGTGTATGCTCATGTATCATCTATCTTAGCATTCCTTGATTATTTTAGTAGGTTTATTTTGAATATTCTATTTGTATTTTCATGCCTTGTTGTGTCTTAATATCTTGTGGAGGTGCATAAGCATTGTGAGCAGCAAAAACAAGCTCGTGACGCAAGTGATTCAAGTTCTTCAACAAAGGAGATCGAGATAGCATCAGAACGAGGTAGGTCATCTTCTTCGTTTCTCTTTTCAATTGTAACTTAGGAAAGTGTTCAGTAGATTGTCACGTAGGTTTCTAGTCCCACTCATTGGGATAGAGGGATCGTCTCTATCTGCAGAGAGGATTTACCTAGACAACACGAATGGAGAGAAATAATGTTACAAAAGCAAGTTATCACCCAGGTCAAAGTGCAGTGGAAGCGCTTTAGCCCGAAAAAAGCTACCTAGGAGGATGAGCATTTTATGCGTGAAGCATATCCCAACCTGTTCCAAAGGCTAGAAAACGCTGAGGAAGATGTTTTTCTCAAGGGGGGGGTGGTTAGATGTAATATCCCTTGGTAAAACTTGTAAATATTTGTTTACTGCAGGTAGGAAAGAAATTATTTTTTTTATGGGCAAGATGAAGGAAGAATAATTGTTAAAAGGAAATATTTGTTTAATATATTAAATGCATAAATGCTTTATGCAGTTAACCATAAAATCACATTGGGAAGTAATGCTTAGAAGGTTCACATTCCATGTAGTTGCAAATAGCTATGGGTAAGGTGGTTACCTACCCAAACTCCTCCTTGAGAATAAAAACTTCTCAATGGGATGAGGGAGCCAAGAGGGTAAGAGAGGAGCCTGAAGCAACCTGGAGGAGAGAGATAATGAAAATTGGAAAACTTCTGACAAGACATTTTCAACGTGAGGAATTCTTGAGTTGTTTGGCCAGTGGAATTCCAACTAAAGCCTGCGTACTCAGTTTGAGAACCCAAAAGTAAGTCTCATTGGGATTATATAGTCTATGAGTTGGACCTATGCAGACAACTATTCTGAAACTATCCTGGAAGTGAAGCTTGCATGGGGGGAGATCCAGTGGTTTTACTGGCTCTCATAAGTTGGGTGGCGCATCCTTCCCCCTGTGATTTTATGCCTAGCTCAACAAGTAGCGAAAAGGAAACATATAAGTATTAAAAAAAGGTTTACTTTTCTAATTGTTCAATGTGTAATGCCCTCATTTTTATTTTCCTTTATAGTACAACCAGGATGGGTTTCTAGGGTATGTGATGGTCAAGTCGCAGGATCATGATTACATCATCAAGGGATTCAGGGGAGTATTGAGGATTTTTTATGGGATCTGATGGCATTCACTTGGAATATTCCATCATCTACACAACTTTCGTTTTGTTTCATTGCATTCCGACACTTTAAAAAAATAGAATTATTATGGGGCCTAACTTAATTAATTATGCTCGAGGTGGCACTCCGGGAAGATTATTTGATGGAACATCTCGATGCAATAACTCGTTAGATTTGGAACGAGAAGATCTACAAGTTGGGATGTTGAGAAGTGACTTCCCGTGGCCGGAGAGAGTATGGTGGGTGATTTACCATTTTCCTTAATTAAAAATGAATTTAATTAGTCATTTAATTAAGGAAAAATAATTGGTTGGAGGAAAAGGTCCAAAAGTAAGTTAAGAGAAATAAAATAAGTTTAAAAGCCACTTAAGATAAAGTCAATGGAGGAGCTTCTAGAACAATAATAAAATAAAATAAATAAATAAAAAGATGTTTCTAGAGGCTTGGAGATCTATCTATCAAATCTATAAAAAAGGAGTAGGAGGTCATTTGGAGACATCTTGGACTTGAGCATTTGTCTTTGGTGTAAATTGGAGAATTCGATTCTTTACCATAGTAGCCCCAAGACAAAAATCCTTGGGTGATTTAGAGAGAGTGGGTGAATACCCAACTCTCTCCTTGGTGAATTCATCCATAATTCACAGTTTGTAGCTTATTGTTTTTTAATCTATTTTGGAGGCCAGTTGTAGCATTGTTGCAGATCTTTAAGGCAATCACCTTAGCCATTTCCATTTTCTTGTATCAACACATTGCATATTAATAAAATAATTTTGAGATTATATGCATATTGTCTCCCTTATTTTTCAGTTGCATAATCGATTTCCAGTTTTGTTGTTGATTTTCTGGTTCATAATGGTGCACATTATCTGCTTAAATTAATGACAATTTTCTGAAGCAATTATCTGCAAATTTTTTATTTGGGATACTACAATGGTATGAGAGCATGATCTTGGCTCATTCGTGGGTTAATTTGAAAGAAAGCCAAGTGCAAGAGTTTATTATTATTTTGCAGGTGATTTTTGAAGGGGCATGTTACTGCTCAAACTAACAGGGATCCTAGAGGGGTACTTGCTAGGTCAAGAGAAACAATGGAGCTAAATCCCATTATCACCACAATTAAAGATTCATACTCTTTACATAATTTCATAGATGGGAGGAGACCTGATTATAGAGAATCACTTATGCGGGATAGATCAACTAAGATGGATGTGAAGTGATATTGATAACCCTTTCCTAGGAGAGACTCAAGAGTGGGACTTGTTTGCCTTTTAAGCAAGGTACAAGGTTCTCTAGGATAGGATAATAGGGATTTGAGGGCTTGGATTAAGGAATGTGACTTGCAAAGGAGCTCCCTGAACCCTAAAATCCTTATGGAATTTAGTTTCCCAAGTGATTTTTGAAGAGTTGACTTTGATAAGATATGGGACCGCACTGGACCAAGTGGACCTAGGTTAGGTCAATAGGATAGGATTTAGCAACCAATGATATGCTTAACCTAATTAGGGAGAGGAAAGGAATAAAGGAATGAATTTTAAATGGAAGGCAATGCAAGGATCCCAGTGAGATTTCTAGCCTAAGGGAAATGAAGGGCAAGAATTTGGAGGGCTTCTTAAGGACACACCAACACAGTTTTGGACCAAAAATTGAAGTATTTGGATGGCTAGACCGTGAGATAATTGATGCCATAGGTGACCTAAAAGACTAGACCTAGAGAAGAGGAAAAGGGAGAAGGAAAATAGGTTTAAGGTGATCAAATTTGGGTGGAAAAATTATTAATCCTTTGGGGAGATTGGAGTCAGGTAGAATTATGACTATGGACCTTTGAATTTTCTAAGTCAAAGAGGCCTTAAGGGAAACTTTGCTTGGCACTAAGGCAGCAACAAAATCAACTCCAAAGAGTTTATACTTCGTTTTGCAAGATAAATGGCTTGTCAAGATGGATTGCAATAATGAAACATCCATAGGAACATTCATTCATTATAAACGGCCCATAAATGAAGCATTCACTATCCAAAAACAAAATCTCCACAACTTTGCATAAGAGATGCAACAAATAAGCCCTGGTATAGAGAAATCCCAACAACAATGTATGTGACAAAATTAGAAAGAAATAATAGCATTAAAAGGTACTTACATGTATAATAATATATCCAACCATCAAAAAAAAGAATCTCCAAGGCATATGAAAATTATCCAAACATCAAAATTCATTCCGTGCTCCAAAAATTCTTCCTCCAAGAAGGATAGCAAAAATCTCTAAAGATATACTAGCTCTGAATCCAAGTGATGATGTTAAAATTAATTCACATCACTTGTATTTATACACTTCTAATGATTTTGATCTAGCTAATTAAGCCTACATTCGCCCCTACAATAAAATAATGTGCAAAATAACTAACTTTTGGTGACAAGCCCACCAAACTAGATCATAAACAAAAGAATAAGTCTCTCAAGAGGTCGAATAATGAATAGTGTATGACCTTGGGCCTTGGAGGAGGCCTAATGGAGTCCATATGTGCCATAATGTGTTGTCGAATTCCCAAAAGCAATGGACAAGGGGTTGGCCCCTTGTAATAACTTGTGATGCTCCAAATTACATGTGGGGGCACAAGTGTCCTCATGGGTCTCCAAACAAATCGAAGATGCTTGTAGATTGCCTACAAGGGCTAGGATTATGGTGTAGGTGATGCCACATCATCATACATAGATCATCTGCCAAGTTTATGGTGCAACTTTGGGGCCAGTTGGGCATGACAGATCAAGTGCATCTTCGTCATCCAATAAGTAAACCACGTGCAATATTTAAATGGCTATGGGGATCCATGGAGTGTTCTTTGTTGTTGTGGAGGCCCATGGCTCTCTACACACACCGTACATGCACCAATGTGTCCCTCTAGGGTAAGGACCCATTATAGGGAGAGCAAACCCAAACGAAAACCACCTGCAATCCTGTTTAAGATCCAAAGTGTCCCTATGCCTTCCAGCACACCAAGTCATTAAAGAAATCAAGTACAAGAGTTTATAAACCATGTATAACAAGTGATAACTTCATAATTCCATCCCCTTCCATAGTGGGCTTTGACATGTGCTAATGTCTCCCAACTCCAAATAGGGTTAACTAGGCACCCTATTAGGTGGTTTATACCTCTAAAGGGGTTGGTATGTCCATGGTACATCCTTCAAATGGTGGTGGAATGTGGCATAATAATGGAATGGAGTGGGGAATGAAAGGGGGAAACATGGATCACATTCCATGGTAAAAGGGTAGCTAATAAAAGGGAAGCCCACACATGGGTAAATAATGTGTAGGAGGGAGAAATCGTGGTGCATGAGTTACCCTGGCCTTGATTTTTCCACCCTTCTTCATATGCCTTTTTCCTTTTTATGATTTTCTTTGGTTAACTACTCAAGGCTCTAGGTAATGAGAGCATTATGCGTGAATTATATTAGTGGATACCCTCTTATAAAGTGGGGCATTTCATTGCTCATCGAGGGTTGGGACAATCATGGGTTCTTGAATGATAAAGGAGGCTCATCAAGGGCCATGTAGGAACTAGGGTGACGGCCATGGAATGGGATAGAGCTCATGTCATGGATTTTTCCCATGTGCTAAATGCTTTTGTCTCGAACATCTTTTGCATTTTGTGGTACAATTTCCTGTTGAATGTGGCCAATTGTGCTTCTTCTTTTTCTTTTAGCTCGATCAATCTTTGAGCATCATTTCAGGCCCGACTCAAGATGTGAGGCAAGGGGAGGGAGTGGCTGACCCTATGTGGACCTAGTGGAGGAATGTGGACCCAGGTGGGAGGAGAGATGATTGGGGATGTAATGAGTGGAAGGGGAGTAATATATGTGAATCAGGGAGTGGGACCACACAACCAAAATTATGGTTTCCCATGTAGTACCATACCTAAAACCATTAGTTCAGTAAAAGAGATCCCACGGGGCTAGGGCGCAAGGTTAACATCCCAAAAGAGACCTAAGGGACAAGAGCACAGACCTAGACCACTCTTTTTGCCGAATCCCCCCATTAATCCATGCTTAAATTTTCCATGATAAATAAACTAGAATACTCAGTTACCAAATAAAAAGGCATACCTTTAGGTTTGGGAGGCCCACTTTCAAACATACAATCATTAAAAATGAGTGAGGGACCACATCACTAGCTCAAGTGGTAGACGAATGGCACATCGAGCTAGTTGGTGGCTGCGAGAGGCTATTGGTTACCAGTTGAAGACCACCTAGGAAAAACTTCTCCTATAGATATCACCCACAAAATGGTGAGTAATAAGACCCAAATGCATTATGGTAATCCTTTTGTTGCAGATTTTTTTTTTTAATTATGGGAATTATCACTTTGGCCAAATATTTGTAGCTAAAGTTAATTATTATTGAATTTTATAAGGGGCTAAATATTTATTTCAAAAACCCAAACTTTGACAAAGAAAAGAGGCGTTGTTTGATCGAATAATATTTTGTGGGGAAAAGGCTACTTAGTATAATGTTACGGGTTGATTATACTTTTAGTATATTATTTAAAAGGGGGCCCAAGTCCAAAGTTGATTTTCAACTCCAAGTTTCATTAAAAAAATCCCATCAAAGGCTTTCAGGGACGCAAATATTTTTGTTCGATTGCCGTCAAAGATTTTGCAAGAAGCCGCCATCTCAAAATCGATGGAAAATATATTTGTGATCTGGTACGACTAGCAAGCATTGGCTGAGCAAGTTCTGGGCATCTTAGGGTACAATTTCTCTTCTGTGCATATTATCGTATTTACACCAATCAATCAGAGCCAAATATCCATGGATCGTTGGGGGCATCGATTTGTTTAAATGGCAGCCGTTTATAATGTGATTTTTTCAAAGTTTTTCTGTGAGTTTTTCTACCTAGTTTTTGCACAATGAAAGGGTTTTAGGGTTTTCCAGGGTGCTGAATCCAAATATGCAGTTAAAAAACCATTTTAATTACAACAAATCAAGATTTAACCTCAATTTCTTGCGCCGGATTCCGTCACCAGAATCTCCAAAAAATCGCATTATAAACAACTCCGTTTAATTGTGGGTGCGAGTGACAAAAATCATATGTGGTGATCTACGGTTGTTAATTGATGTGGGTTCCTGCGCTGGGATCACTTGAGTGTCAGACAAATCAACACCAGCAAGAAATTACCATACGCTAGAAAACCAAGTCGTGGGACAAATATCAATCCATCGAAGCCAAGTTCTCTCTGATGAATCAAACTCCAGAGAAGAGATTGAGGCTGGCGGTTTTTTTTTGGGCAATCGTACCATGCCATGAACAAGCGTTGAAGCCACGTTCCAAATTTTGGGCAGAGTTCTTCGGACAACATTGACATTAGTTGACTAGAGTCGTTGAGTGTATCCTGCCTGGTGACGAAAATATTTTTTGGAGCGATTTGATATGCTTGTGACCGCACGACCTATTTCCTATAGAAAGCAACCAACATGGGAGGCCAAGAAAACATGCTAAATGTGTTAGAGGAAGTTGCTGCAAACAAGGTGTGGTCGTTGTCGTGAAAATCGAGTAATGACCAGAATTGATCAGGATCCTGGTATTGTAGCAAGTTGCTCCTTCGTAGCCGAGTCTTCATATCGTAGTAACAATTGAACCAATTATTCTGCGGTTGAGTCAACGTAAAGAGTTAGTGGCCAGCTGTGATATTACTACATTGTATACACCTGTAGCAGCGTTATGAGTAATATTAATGGGTTGTTCCTATAGGTAGGGTGATGTAATGAGATTTCACAAGGAAATGCTCAAAGGTCATTCACTACCGAAGTATCGATCAATTAAAGGTAGAGTGTTGGAGTGACTTGTGTGCACAACATAGTTACGAAGCCCAATATGCTTATAGCAATGTTATGTGGCTGAATATTAGAGCAATGGCAATATTATACAAGGAACATTATCATATTAGTGTTTTGCAAATTAAAGAAGAGTTTGGATCATTCATTAACAGGGGTTTAATTTCTTTCATTCCAAGGCGAAGTATTTAGGTGTTGGTGGTTAAGTGTCATTGGCATATACCCTTATCAGGGAGAGTAATTCGGAATATATGTATTGATAATCTATGTAGAGTTGGATTCGAGAGATACCTTTCCAAAGTTTGCACGGGAGTAGTCCTAGGTTCTTGCATATTTTACCATTCTATCCTTGAAATTCTTATCAGTTCCATTCTCAAATCATCTGTAGAAATTTGATTACAACAATACATTTGTACGCCTTGAATCATACATAAAATAATGAGCCTTAGGTGTTTTAGTCCTTTTTTGAAATTGGGTTGAACATATTGTGTTGAATGGTAATAGTGTGATGAAATTTGTAGGACAGACTTTGTGTAATTTCTGAATTTGTTATCAGTTGTATTTTTGTACTTAGAGTGTGTGGGATTTGTATTGCCTTTGATAATTTCTCATAGCTTATGAAACCAGGAGTATTCGGTTATATGGTCATTTTCATTGTTGGGTTGAGTCAAATATTATTCATTGTTGGTTGAATGTGAAGATGTTTATAGGTTAGAGTTCTACTAGAATTTTTTAGTATTAAGTCAGTTGGTCATATTATTGTACTTTTGTTGTCAAAGTCTTGTACCAGTCAACTTGATATACTTTAAATCATTAAAATAAAAACATGGATCGCACCTTTATAAATCCCCTTAATAAATTAGCAACAAAAATCAACAAAACCTTTTCTAGGGAGATACTTTGTATGCTACAACAAGAGCAGCCACAAAAAGAACATGAATCGGGACCCAAAATTTATGCACTTGGAACAAATTTTGGATGCATGGGGTTTACAACAAAAGCCCTTATCAAACTTGAAGAACTTGCTGCCCTTATCAAACTTGAAGAACTTGCTTCATTCCTTTCCAAGGTTCATCAGTGAGATGGGAAGAGCTCGATTTGGGCTCTGAAACCAACCATGCTTGCTCTCATACAACACACATTTTTGGAGCATCCTTGTATAGGAGTCAAATTTCTAGTTTTCTCTTGTCTCAGTAGTATCATGATGTTGACCGCACCTATACCTCCTTACACTGATGACATAATGAGAAAATTCTTCAAATTGATAGTGGAGATCTTTCGGGATTTGGATAACAATGAAGACCCTACCTTTGGAAAGAGGCTAGAGACTCTAAAAGTCATGGCTTTGGTTAGATCTTATGACCTCATGTTTGAGCGAGAATGTGATGACTTGATCATGCAAATGTTTCAATTTTTCTTTAGCATTAGGAAATATCATCCTGACCCGGTCATAAAACACACACAATCCATTTTATCCTCATCTATGGGTGGCTATGATTCCATTTTTAGGAGGCTTCATTCTAGATTGTTGGCCATTTGGAGGGAGGAACAATTGGTTTCATCTATTTCTTATGCACTAGCCGAAGGTTAGTTGAGTAGAAAATTGAGTTGATGAGGAGACAATTGGCCCAAGAGGAGTTGCAGTGAATTTGTGGTGACCAATCATGTAGCAGGAATGAGCTAAGGAGGAAGGGTATTTGCTTCATCTACAAGGAACCTTGGGGACCTGACCACTCATGCTTGAGTGACACTGAGGAAATAATAGGGGTAGATCAGGAGGAGAATCCTTCTAACCTTCAAGATGAGGATTCTTCTTCTATGGTTGAGTCCATGGGTTCTTATGAGGATAACTCTAGGGAGCATGAGAAGTCATGGGGAGTTTATGATAATAGCCTGGATATGCATCCATGTGAGATGGAGTATGATGAACATCAAATGTCCAAATGAGGGACTGGTGAATCAACATGGAGAGCACATAGAGGAGCATAGGTCAGTTGAGGAGGTTGATGTGCACAATATGCATGATGAGTTGTTTGTAGAGAGCCAGGTGGGGGTTCATGTTGAGCCAATGATGAAGGAGGATGAGCATCCATCCATTTATGAGGAGTTGGTAGATGCACAGACAACCAACATGGTTGTATTACTAGCAAACACTTATTGTCAGGAGGTGTTAGAGTCTAGCAGGACAGTTTTGCAGGATATTGGTAGATTGGAAGAGTGTAGAGTTTCTTGTTAGACGGGGGAGATGGCGGTGCATCCATCTTTGGGTATGCCCATTGTTGAGGTGAAAAAATATGTAGTGGTAGCCAACAAAGTTATTTTCAGGCAGCAACCCTCTTCAGGAGTACATAGACTGGGCTTGCGGCAAAACTTGCCCATTATAGGGAGAGGGGTAGGATTTCTTGGACAGAATTTGTTGATTGACCAGGTATAACATCAGGAGTTAAGCATAGCCTAGTAGACTTATTCCTCGCACAAGTGTCCATACATTAGATTGGTGGGAGATCATGAGTTGGTATCCTATTGATAGTGTGTCATTTTTGGTTAGGAGCGTAGCACAACATGGGCGCATAAATGAGAGAGATGTTACATGCTCTAGTTGGTAGTATGATGTGGAGAGACAATTCATCAACATTCTAGTAGCACTAGCCCAACTTCAACATAGTGGGGTTGACCTTGGTCTATGCCTAGGTTTGGGATGGAGAGAGGTGATGAGTTGGTATTCGATTAATAGAGCAATATTTATAGTTGGAGACAGAGCACATCTAGAGCCATGGGATAGGGATATTTTTAATTGGCCATGGAGGCATTGGGATCCTAGAGGATCTATTAATAGCAAGGTGAGTCAGAGATGCGCTTGGGATCTTGGTATTGGGGGATCCACTCATGTTTGGATTTCTTGGAAGCATGATGTGGGCCAATGGTTCATATGGAATCCTCGTATTAGCTTGTGGATGCCTCTACAATGGACAGGAGTAGATTTCTTAAGGGAAAGCAATCTTGGGGCAGGAGGATTTGTCATTTCCCCATTTTTATTTTCCTCTATAGTACAGCTAAGATGGATTTCCACGGTATGTGATGGCCAGGCTGCAGGACCAAGATTACATCATCAGGGGATCTGTGGGAGTCTTGAGGAGTTTTTATGGGATCTGATGGAATTTTCGTTGCATATTCCATCATCCACACATTTTCTTTCGTTTTTTTACATTTCGACACTTTCAAAAAATAACATTATTATGGGGGCTAACTTGATTAATTATGCTTAAGGTGGCATTCCAAGACAATTTGATAGAACATCTCAGTGTAATAGGTCGTTGGAACCGGACCG
Source organism: Pinus taeda (assembly GCA_000404065.3). Lineage (NCBI taxonomy): Eukaryota > Viridiplantae > Streptophyta > Pinopsida > Pinales > Pinaceae > Pinus > Pinus taeda. Next base: position 187,579 of record APFE030325236.1, read on the forward strand.
AGAAGATATGCAAGATGGGATGTTGAGAAGTGACTTCTTGTGGTTGGCGAGAGTATGGTGGGAAATTTACCATTATCCTTAATTAAAAATGATTTTAACTAGTCGTTTAATTAAGGAAAAATAATTAATTGGAGGAAAAGGCCTAAAAGTGACTTAAGAGAAATAAAATAAAATTTAAAAGTCACTTAAGATAAAGTCAATAGAGGTTATTCTAGAATAATAATAAAATAATAAAATAAGATGCTTCACACATGCTTCTAGAGCTTGGAGACCTATCCATCAAATTTATAAAAAAAGGAGGAGGAGTTCATTTGGAGACATCTTGGACTTAAGCATTTTTCTTTGGTGTGGATTGGAGAATTCAGTTCTCTACCATAGTCTCACTTATTTTTCAGTTGCAGAATTTATTTCTAATTTTGTTGTTGATTTTTTAGTTCATAATGGTGCACATTATATGTTTAAATTAACAACAAAATTTTGAATAATTATCTACAAAAATTTTATTTGGGATACTACACAATGTTTCAGGAACTAAAAACTATAGTTGATGTTGTGGAAATGTTTTAGAACTAAAAATTGTTATTTATGATGTGAAATGGTTTTAGGAATTAGAAATTGTTGTATGTATTGTGGAAACGTTTATGACTAAAATAGTTGTGTAACACTATGAGAAATGTTGTCTGAATTAAAACTATTGTTGATTTTATAAGAAAACTATATTTGAAGGAAAGGAGGGAAGATTTATAATAGAGAGTTATAGCTTAACCATTTGTGAGATTCAGGTTAGTTCTTGAGCCAATATGAAGAGTCAACAACCTAAGAACAGTTCGTAACTCAAAAAACCACTGTCTTTTAAAATAAAGGAAAGAAAAAAACAGACAATGACGCATTTCTTTTGTAAATAAATTTATTAAATATTGGCAACTGAATTATGGGAGATAAATACTTTGCATTTAGAAAATATTCCAAAAATAAAGTTGGTGTTATTAGTTTAAAAGTCTAAACTATATGACAACATAAAGACACAAAGTATATGTAGACATAGTGTTGTTTATAATAAAGAGAACAAATCTACCATGCATATTTTAAATATATGCATGCATACTGTGTGTATTATCCACACAACAGTCACAATATATAATTCAGGTGTCAAAATAAATAAGGAAATTATATAGAATTAAGCAACAATAACCAATATACACCATTAATGAGCACCAAAACTAAACAAAATTCTATAGATGATTTATTTCATGAACAATTAGAGAAGACCTCCTAATATAAAGAAGAAATCTTGGAATAATAAACACAGATTTCCATCAAAAATGAGTTACGAATCACCGCATTAATATACACCGGCCTTCGGCCAAACTCAAACAAAAATGATACTACAAAATTGTACAACATCGTTTGGCATGGGCAAGGGTCGCAAACCATACTAAACTCAAAAAGAAGAACAATACAAATCTTAATCTAGTTTGAACATGGGAATTAAAAACCCTCTACATATAGTGTCCACAAGACATTATATTAACCCTAGGGATAGGTTGTAGCTTGGCAAAGAGCTTCTTTAACAAAAATATTCAAGAGCAAATAACCATAACATGAAACCCTTGTTGGGTGAACACTTGGTAACACTTGGAGAAGAAAAGAAGGTAAAAGAGGAACTTGAGTATTAAATTCCTTGAACTCCCAAATGAATTGCTGAAGATTGTATCTGAAACATTACTTGCAAGGAGTAGTTGCATTAAGTAAGTCTTTGGGTCAATGTAAAAATAATATTCGCGTTAAAACATAAATAAACAATAAGATAATGTTGGAAAGGGGTTTACCTAAAAAGATAACCCATGCCCTTGATGGTTCCCAACAGTAACTCTGAAAACCCCAAATCATTAGATTTATTGCAGAATATATAACAAGGAATACCTGGAGTAGAATGAAAACCAAAGAAGGGAATTGATTACCAATTTACCTGTTGCAGAAAGAATCCTCTAAAGGGTTCGTCAACCCGACAAGCATTGTCATCTACAAAAAGAATTTCAATACATAGCGATGGTAAAGTTCGCTAATAACCCTGACACCAAACTCAAAACCATAGCAAAAGTAGAGAAGATATGCAATGGCCAAGATGCAGGTGTAAGTGACAAATGTTCAAATCCAGAAAGTATTTCTTCCAATTCTGGTGGAATTTCTTCTTCAATTTCCTTCGAAGTCTCAGTCATTTATCTCTAGAGCTAGATACTTTGCTAAATTAGCAAAACCGCTAATTTAGCGACAACTGTCAAATGCTTTTCTATTCCTGTAAACATCGCATATCACAATCGCAAGCTCACCAGTAGGGTTTCTTCCTTATTAAGGGTGTGATGCAATATTTATCGGCACGCTTTGTATCGCATATCGCATCTCGCAACTCCGCCAACCGGTTCGTTCACTCGTAAACCTTGCGATGCAATGCTCACCAGCGATCCAACGGTCAAGATTAACAGTGATCCGACGATCACTGTGATATCGCATAAAGATCTACACAATGTTACCCCTCACGGAGCCAATAGACTTATCAACTACAGTTTATAAAATTTCATGTCCAGACTTGAGATTAACACCGATGATAGTGGGTTTCATATCTACGACTCACGGGACTTCAAATTAACAAAAGGGTCAAAACAAGGCCAACCCCCGCTGCTGAATATGGAAAAATACGTTGAAAATGGAATCAACGGTGAGGAACGAGTGCGGGACTTCAAACCCGATTAAAGAATCCGTACACCTCCAAACCCCGCAGTTGTTAATACACTACAAAGAAAGATTAAATGCGAACATACCAGATCAATAGAACTCTAAGTTTTAAGCCAAACAAGAAATTCAAAGATACACAGAGACACTGTGAAAGGATTCGACCCCTCCAGGATTGACCAATTTTACATAGAAATGCACAAAGGTTTAATGAAATTTTAATCATATAAGGCTAAAACAAGCCGAATCAGTCCAAAATCTTTTTATAATCATTCATAACTTACATAAATATTGTTTCATCCTAACTATCAGACCCTTAAACACTGGATCGAATTTCCCTAATTTTGAACAATACCAAATCTGGTCAATATTCTCCTTGGAAATCTCAACTAAATCAAAACTGCATGAATTAATTACAAAGTCATTCAATCCCTAAATCCTAGTTCAAATCATATCTAAAAAGCTTGTAAATTGACAACTAAAGGATCCCACTCCTTTGCTTGTAACTTTTTTTGGATTTTTGGAATAAGTTCGAAGCCTTTTTCCTTCAAGCCTCATGCTCCTGCATTAGACTCTTGAGGACAAAATTCTTCATGGGCTCCTATCCATGAGCTCTTCTACAGAACTGCCCAATTTCTGTAGCATGGAATCTATCATCCAAGTAGCTTCAGCAATTGGTTGATCCTTCCATTTGACCAAATACTGAAAATACTCCTATCCTCTTGTCTTCTTCAACAATTACTTGTCCAAAATCCTCTCTAGCTTCAATTCTTTTGCTATAGGTAACTATTTTACCCAATCAATCTCTTGTTCTTCTTGATCCTCTGTTGTTTCATCTGCCTGTTCCTTTTCATACCTGTATAAGTCAGCAACATTAAAAATTGGATATATTCCAATATCAGGGGGTAATTCTATTTCATATGCATTTGCAGAAAATTTTCTCAAGACTCTGCATAGTCCAATTTTCTTAAACTTTAGTTTATTATACTCCCTTTTTGGAAATCTTTCCTTCCTCAGGTGTGCTAAAACTAAGTCTCCAACCTCAAAATTAACTTATCTTCTCTTCAAATCTGCTCTGCCCTTATTTTTGATGTTTTTGTCCTGTAGTTGTTGTTTTACCTGTTCATGTATTGTTTGAACTTTTGTAGCAAAATCTTCTCCTCTAGCACTTCTCCTTTTAGCTTTTCCCGAGTCTCTCAATTCAGACACTCCTCTTGGGTGCATTCCAAAGATTATATGGAATGAACTTTGTCCTGTACTCCTCTTAGGAGAATCATTATATGCATATTCTGCCTATGCCAATACTTGATCCCACTGTTTTGGATGTTCATCTGCAAGACTTCTCAAAAGATTACCCAACCTTCTATTTACAACTTCAATCTGTCCATTAGTCTAAGTATGATAAGAAGAACTGAAACTCAATTTAGTTCCAAGCTTCTTCCACAATGTCCTCCAGAAATGTCCAACAAATCTGGTGTCTCTATCTGAAACAATGTTCTTAGGTAACCCATGTAATCTTACAATTTCTTTAAAAAACAGACTAGCAATATGAGTAGCATCACTAGTTTTATAACATGGAATAAAATGTGCCATTTTTTAAAATCTGTTAATTACTACGTAAATTGAATCATGACCACTTTGAGTTTTTGGTAAACCCAAAACAAAGTCCATACTTACCATATCCCAAGGCCTATATGGAATAGGTAATGGAACATACAAACCTATGTTTTGACTCCTTCCCTTTGCGCACTGACATACTTCACAATTTTTCACGCACCTTTCTACTTTAGACCTCATTTTTGGCCAAAAATAAAACCTGTTCAACTGTTCATAAGTTTTGTCTCCACCAAAATGCCCTCCAAGTCCTCCACTATGTTTCTCCTTGATCAAATTCTCCCTCATATAACAACTTGGCATGCACAGTTGATTTCTTTTAAACAACAGTCCCTCTTGTAGGAAATAATCCAGCCACTTTCTTCTATCTAACAAAACAAGATTTCTACAAGCTTCAAATGCCTCCTTAAAATCTAGATCTTTCTCATATAACTCTTTCAGAAAATCAAAACCCAACACTTGAATTTGACTTTCTTGAGCTAAAATTATTTTTCTACTTAAGGCATCTGCTACTTTGTTTGATTGACCAGTTATATGTTTTAATACAAAATTAAAACTTTGTAGGTATTTTACCCATTTGGCATGCTTCTGGTTAAGCGTCGGTTGTTGCATAATGTACTGTAATGCATGGTTATCTGAATACAGTATGAACTCCTTGGACAGCAAGTAAAGTCTCCACTTCTTCAAAGACTACACCACTGCATAAAACTCTTTGTCATAAGATGAATATTTCTTCTTTGTCTCATTCAGCTTTTCACTAAAATATGCTACAGGTCTATCATCCTGACTCAAAACAGCTCCAATGGCTTCTTCATTGGCATCACACTTCACTTGAAAAGGTTTATTAAAATCAGGAAAAATCAAAATAGGTTTCTCAGTAATCTTTCTCTTCAACAACTGGAAGTTCTTTTCTACTTTAGCAGTCCATTAAATGGTTGTTTGTCCTTCTTTATTGTGTCAATAATTGAAGCATTAATCTTACTAAAATTCCTTATGAATTTCCTATAAAAACTAGCAAGACCGTGAAAACTCCTTACCTCAAAGACACTTTTTGGTGAAGGCCACTCCATGATAGCCTTGATCTTCTCTAGATCCATCTTTAACCCCTCAATAGAAACAATGAAGCCCAAATACACCAACTCCTCATTCATGAATGAACACTTCTTTAAATTTAACAGTAATTTTTCTTGGTGTAGCCTCTGTAAGACATAATTCAGATGTCTCACGTGTTCCTCCTTAGATCCACTGTAAACTAATATATCGTCTAGATATACTATTACAAATTTACCAATAAATTCCTTCAAAACTTCATTCATAAGTCTCATAAATGTACTAGGGGCATTCGATAATCCAAAAGGCATTACCATCCACTCATACAATCCTTCATTGGTTTTAAAAGCAATTTTCCACTCATCTCCCTCTCTAATTCTGATTTGATGATAACCACTTTTTAAATCTAACTTTGTAAAATATCTAGCTCCACTCAAACAATCCATCAAATCTTCGATTCTAGGTAAAGGAAATATGTACCTGATTGTTATCTTATTGATTGCTCTCAAGTCAGTGCACATTCTCCAACCTCCATCTTTCTTTGGGCTCAACACTGTTGGCACTACGCAAGGACGCAAACTCTCTCTAACCAGTCCCTTGTCTAACAGTTCCTGAATTTGTTTCCTGATCTCTTCATTTTCTGTGGGAGTCATCATGTAAGCTACTTTATTAAGTAGATTTTCTCCTGGAATCAAATCTATGCGATGACTGATTTTTCTAATGGGTGGTAACTCATCAGGAAAATCATCTACAATAATATCACAATAGTTGCCCAGCATCTCTTGAATTTCAATGGGTAAATCATAAACTTTTGTGGAAGTAATTACTACCTTGGGTTTACAAACCAACACAAAACTTACCTCATCTTCTTCCACCTGTTGTAAGTACTCCTTTCCACTAAGCAAAAGGGTCTTTGAATTAGGTTTCTTTGATGTATCATCTTCTTTTAGCGACAACAATGTATGATTGAAACCATCTTTGTTGAAGTTGTATGTGTTCTTCTTTCCATCATGCATATCTCCTTTGTTATAATGCCATGGTCTACCAAATAGTATATGACACACATCCATAGGCATCATATTGCACAACTTTTTGTCTCTATATTTTCCCAACTGTAACTCTACTTCTCATTGCTCATTCACTACCAACTGATATCCCTTTCCAAGCCATGATACCTTATAAGGTGTTGGATGTTTCTTTCTTTTCAATTTCAACTTCTCTACCACTTTTGTGGAGAACAAATTATCTATACTACCGCTATCTATTATCATCTCACAACACTTCCCTTGAACTTTGCACATAGTCCTGAACAAGGTTTTCCTTTGTGCTGGTTCAACAATCTCCTTACCTGGTTTTAACAAAATTTTGTTGACTACCAAATATTCTCCCTTCTCTGGTACATTCTCTCCATCTATTACCTTTGTTGCTTCCTCTTCAGCTTTTGCAACAATTTCATTCCTCTTATTCATTCCTATGTTTTCTGGGCACTCATAAGCTCTGTGTCCCAGCTTGTTACATTTGTAGCATCTAACTTCTCTTCCTCTACCTTTGCCTCCTCTTCCTCTTGAAAAACTTCCTCTGCCACTTGCATTACCTCCTGTGGGTGCATGCTGACTTGAGTTACTGCTAGCTCCATCCCCAGGTGTTGTAGATCTTCCTCTACCACCTTGTCTTCCCCTTCCTCGGAAAGTACCTCTAGTTTTGCCAGACTGCTTTCTCATGAGTTTTTCTTCAGCCTTCAGTACCATATGATAAGCCTCTTCTATTGTTTTAGGAGTTAGTACATTTATCTCATCTTGAATGTTCATTCTAAGACCATTCACATATATGGACACCTTTTCATCTATATCTTGAATTTGTCCTTTATACTCACTTTGTAGAATTCCTCTATGTATTCCTTTACTGTCATAGACCTCTGTCTAAGATTCTGCATCTGTCTAAATAATGTTTGCTGATAGTCACTTGGCAGAAACTTACCTTTTAATTTTGCCACCATCTTGTTCCAATTCTTAATTGGTTGTTTACCAAGTCTTCTTCTTTCTGCCTGCACTCCATCCCACCAAAGTGATGTGTGTCCTTTCAGTTTTGTGACAACAAACTTCACCTTTTTTCCTTCATTTGTTTCTTCATAATTGAAGAATTTCTCCATGTCATTTATCCAGTAAATCAATTCCTCAGGGCTTAAACTTCCTATGTAGATTGAGACATCAAGTCTAGGCTTGGATGTGGACCTTAATACTGACCTAAAGAATCTCATTTCAGGAGTTACATCTACAGGTTCTTCATCTTCTGCAGCTCCAGCTTCAAGTTCAGTGACATCCCTAGCATCTGCATCTCTTCCCATTTCCATTGCTTCCAATCTAGCTTGCATTTTTTGCATAGCTTCCAACACTTTAGCATTTGCAACTGGTCATCCTCTTCTTCTACCACCACCTCTTCCTCCAACTCTGAAAGCCATGTTGGATTTCTTCTTCTGCCCCTAGAGATCCTGTTCAATGTCAGTAGGCTGCTCTGATACCACAAATGGTGGCCGAGATGCAGGCGTAAGTGACAAATGTTCAATCTAGAAACTATTTCTTCCAATTATAGTGGAATTTCTTCTTCAATTCCCTTCGGATTCTTAGTCATTTACCTCCAGAGTTAGATACTCTGCTAAATTAACAGAACCGCTAATTTAGCCGCAATCGCCAAATGCTTCGCTATTCTTGTAAACATCGCATATCGCAATTGCAAGCTCACCGGCAGGGTTTCTTCCTTATTAACGATGTGATGCGATATTTATCAGCGCACTTCATATCGCATCTCGCAACTCCACCGGCCGGTTCATTCACTCTTGAACCTTGTGATGAGATGTTCACCAGTGATCCAACAGTTAATATTAACAGTGATCCAACGGCCACTGTGATATTGCATAAAGATCTACGCGACGTTACCCCTCACAGAGACGATAGACTTATCAACCACAGTTTATAAAATTTCAAGTCCGGACTTGAGATTAACATCGATGATAGTGGGTTTTAGATCTATGGCTCACGGGACTTCAAATTAACAGAAGGGTCAAAACCAGGCCAACCCCCGCTATTGAATATGGCACAATACGTTGAAAATGGAATCAATGGTGAGGAACAAGTGGGGGACTTCAAACCCAATTAAAGAATCCGTACACCTCCAAACCCTGTAGTTGTTAATACATGACAAAGAAAGATTAAATACGAACATACCAGATCAATATTACTCTGAGTTTTAAGCCAAACTGGAAATTCAAAGATACACAGACACATTGCGCAAGGATTCGACCCCTCCGGGATTGACCAATTCCACACAGAAATGCACAGAGGTTTAATGTTTGCAATTTTAATCATATAGGGCTAAAACAAGCTGAATCAATCCAAAATCCTTTTACAATCATTCATAACTTACATAAATATTGTTTCATCCTAACTATCAGATCTTTAAACACTGGAACGAATTTCCCTAATCTTGAACAATACCAAATCTAGTCGATATTCTCCTTGGAAATCTCAACTAAATCAAAACTGCATGAATTAATTACAAAGTCATTCAATCCCTAAATCCTAGCTCAAATCCTTTGTATAAAGCTTGTAAATTGACAGCTAAAGGATCCCACTCCTTTGCTTGTAAATTTCTTTAGATTTTTGGAATAAGTTCGAAGCCTTTTGCCTTCAAGCCTCATGCTCCTGCATCAATATGATAAGCAACTATTACAAGGAAACAAAATATGCCCAAGAAATTTCATGTTGAATAGGTTATCCATGAGTTACCTACCTGAACGAGCGAATGGTTTCAGAAGGAGCAAACCAAGAGAAAACTGAATCACAGTTTCCTGAAGAAGTTGCAGAGCCATTTTTGGCAGTGGAAGAAGAGAAAATGAGTTGCTCGTGGCGCTAGAATGGGAGGTTGGTTACCCCCTAACCACCTCCTCTAAAACGGGTTGTTGATCCAACCCTAGTGAATGAGAGTCGTAGATTATGAACCTCACACTTACCAATTCCTCCTATTACTAAGTGGCATATAGTTGGAGCACTTCGAGAAAGTTTGGAGTCCCTCTTGATATAAGGGTTATAATATATGTTAACACCAGACTTTGTAAAATGGTGCAAAACGAAACTTAGAGTGTATATATATATAACAAGAAAGCCCCCATGTCGAGTGGATACCATTAATAAAAGTAATCATCACATAGGTTAAAAAAAATGTAGAGGTATGTTACAATAAGTGATTGTAAACATTTTCATGACAAATTAAATTTAAGATAGGGGAGATGTTGTAGTGTTCTTAAATGAGCATAAATGATTTAAATGTATTCTTTAGAAGCTTATATATGTCCTTATTAGGTTTAGAATTCCGTATGACAATTCTTTATATCGCATAAATTAATATAAACAAATAAATATATACTCATGTAAATAAATATATTTACCTAAATTTACTACCTACCATAATTTAAACAAGTTTTTCCACCAAAATAGGTAGGATTCCTACGTAATGAAGCATACTTAGTAGGAATTATTATCCATCATTATTTATGCATTTCTTAGCACAAAAATACATATAAGTAAACATTTAATAGTTGCTTCACTTGACATTTATTTTAACAATAAACTAAAATAATAATTATTTATTATTTATTATTTTATATAATTAAAGTAGAAATAAATGATGATTCACACTTATCAATATATATGAATGATCACAATAATAATTATTTTATAAGTATTATCATATTAAAATTTTGTATGATATTATGATAATAGATTTAATAGTATATTACATTATATTAAGTGAAATAAGATTGGTGTATGTCTTTGAGATGAAGGTGATGCTTCCTTCATCAAATTCATGAAGTGTGTCGAGAATAAACTTCAAAATGATAGAAAAAGAACTTATGGTTTCCATGGAGGACTATTTGAACATTTTTATCCAATTTTCTCATATTGGAAATTTAAGTTTCTAAATAATATAAAGAGTTTTAATATAACATTGGGTTTAATATTACATTAAATGTTTAATATTAACTGTTATTAATCTTATTAGGTTTAATATAACATTAGCTTTAATAACTCCTTATTAATATAATATTAGCTATAATATAATATTAGGTTTAATATATTGTAATATATATTAATGCATTAGGTTAGAAAGCTTTAATATAATATAATACTATAATGCAAAATATTAATATTATCAACGTAGATCCATCTTAAACCTGGCTCTATCAAGGGCCTAGAGGGATCAAATCTCTAGAGGTGCAAACATTTCCTCAGGTTTTGCATTTGAGAGGTTTACACTCAAAAAGAAGTGTGTGCCTCAAAATATTTGATCCTATCAGTGCTTGATAAATCCACGTTTAATATGGATCTAGGCTGGTTTAAATTATCTGAAATATTGTAACTTTGTTTCACATTTAAATTATTCTTTATTTGTTTTCCTTTTTTCTTATACAAAAACATTTCAACTATGATATCAACTTGAGAGACTTATTACTTTCTATTACACAAAAACGTTTTAACTATGATATCAATTTACATAATTTATATATGTGACATACTTATTACTTTTTACTCGTAAGAATTTTGCTTCATACAAAAGCATTTTGACTATCATATCGATGTCATAAATACTTATTGTTTTTATATGAATTTTACATCATACAAAAGCATTTTAACTAACATATAAATTTCAAAAATACTTATTGTTTTTTACTTTAAGAAAATTTAACTCACACAAAAACCTTTTTAACTATCAAATCAATTTACTTAATTTATATATCTGAAATACTAATTATTTTTCACTTTCATAAAATTTACCTCAAATACGTTTTTTTGTCAGTGTTCCTCCAAGCTTGACCTATGGCTTGAGAAACCGCGACCCATGACCATCGACCTGTGGCTTGAGAAACTGTGACCCACGAGCATCTAAGCCGTCAAAATCACCCGGGGATTGCACCTGGCTTGGGCCCCTCCAAGCTTGACCTGTGGCTTGAGAAACCACGACCCACGAGCATCGACCTGTAGCTTGAGAAACTGCGACCCACGAGCATCTAAGTTGTCAAAATCACCCGGGGATTGCACCTGGCTTGGGCCACACTAACCCAAAGTTACTGGATTTTAGCATGTCTCCTCCTCCTAGCATGGGTGCAACAACCATAGTGAGGTTTGATCCTGAGTCACCTTGCTAACAAGGTTCATCCTCAACCGATTGTGCTAGTGGGACTTGACCCTCAAACACATTTTAAGTATGATATCAATTTAAGTATTTTTTGGAGGAAATTGTTTAGGTTTGTAGGTATTCAAATTGTTTGTCACATTTCACACACACAATAAGAATTGACTATGTTTATTCATTTTCAAGTTTTAGAAAATATTTTTATATGATTTTTTACATTACATATAAAATCTAATTAAACATTTTTTTGAGGAATAAGGTGTTGGCAAGTTTTATAGTTGGGTGAGTTAGTTTTCACAATATGAATATTTTTATATGATTTTTTGCATTATCTATTTCATAGGTTATCTTCAGCCTCGTGGACATTAAAATAATTTATTTCTTCTTTATTTTCCTTCTATAAAATCTAATTTAACATTTTTTGAGGAATAAGGTGTTGGCAAGTTTTATAGTTGGATGAATTTGTTTTCACAATATGAAGCGAGACATAATTTACATACATAATTTCATTTATATCTAAAATTAATACAGTTTAAGAATTTTCAAATTTTTTGTTTGTTTTGAATTTTGTGTACTCTTTATTTCTTTTTATAATCAAATATATTATTTTTGTTTTGTTTTTTTTTTGTATGTTTGTTTGTTTTTTGTTTTTCTTTGCTTTTTGTTTTTTTTTTTTAATTAATTGAGCTAATGTATTCCATATTATTATTTATTTTTTATTAATTGGCTGACATATATTTTTTAAATCTTTTTAATGTTACGTTACATGACAACATCTCCCTCATACACTAGGTTGTAGAGCGTCTCTCTGCGCAAACTTATATTTTTAATTTTTTTTTAATGTAACATTACGTGACAACATCTCCCTCATATACTAGGTTGTAGAGGACCTTTCGACACAATAATATTATATTTTTTTCTTCCCTTTTGGAAAAAAAAGCCAGAAATGTTATTTATATAAGATAACTTATCATTCCAAACCTTATTGTAGTTTGGAATATTATGCGATGCAACCATTCTTTTGTTCGGAAAGGTTTGCATTGCCCTCATCCATTTCCAATCCACTCTTCAAAAGACCGTCAACACATTGATTCATGTCCCTATAAATGTGAGAAAATGTGATATAAGTGAAGTGCATAAGATTCGTAATAATTATTTGATACACAAGTTGTAATGTGTAGTTCCTCAATCAAGATGTGTCATTCATCTAGCCTATAACAATATTTGAGTCTCCAAATATGAATGGTGGAGATGTTCAAATATTTTGCAACTCTCAGAAGTATGTTCAAAGCAAATAGTTATGCTTAATGGTTCGTGGTTGTGCCTATGTTTTAATAGAAAGAGAAGAAATGTGAATTGCTTATGAAGGTTTAGCCACCAATTACTCCTTTTAGCTGGTTAAATTGAGTGACTCCATCAAAGAATGAGCAGTTATTTTTATTTCTGATCATAGTTTCATTGTTTGGAAGTGGTGGAGTTCTTTTGTGAGAGGGAGGCATTGCTCCTTGAATATTCAAACTTTGATGAGAAACACGAAGAAAATAATGTCCTTAGTCTTCAAAGATAAAAATAATTTTGTTCTAGCCATATGATTCCATTATATTATATTAGACATAGTATTATAATGACATTTGGGATGGGGAGTTGAGCTAGGGGGGCAAGCAGCTAACCCTAGCTTCTTAGCCCCTGTTTTCTTCCACTTTTTTTCTTCATTTGTGAGTTTTCTTTGCAGGTGATGATTGCTTCTCTCCAGGTTTTGGTTTTTTGGTGGAGTTTCAAAGGGGATGGAGCTCATCAAGACTTTATTTTGTGCCTTCTTCGGCCATATTTGTTCTTTTGTCGCCTTCTCATCAACTGTGAGTGAGGTTTCTTGGGGTTACTTTTGTTGACCTTCATGGCCTTCCTGATGCTGCGAATTTTTTTTTTTTACCAGGTGTGTGGGAGATGCATCTTGGGATGGGGTCGTCTTCTACAATGTCCTCCTCCATGAAGCGATGAGGGGAAGGGGTTATAAAACCCCTTTTGGGCCTCTTCACATTCTCTTGGTGGCTTCCAACCTTGCTTTAGGGTTTGTGGTCAACATTTCGGGTCTTCGTGGCCTTCTTTGTTAATCTCAGGCCCATTTTCTTTATAGTCTCACTGTTGCTGGTGGGATGTTTTTTATTTTTTCTTGAATGTTTGTTTCCTGTGTGCCATATCTTAGATTGATAGGCTTGTTATTTTCCCGTGATCTGCATGCCAGATTTAATCTTGACAAGCTTGTGTGCTAGTGGTCGAATAGGGATTTAGGGTTTTGTTATTCCAACTCCCACTTGACAATTTAGATTTGTAACAAACATGTTTTCCCTGACTGCATATGCACTTTATGTGTCTACAAAGTGTATTTTTTTCCCCTGATTATCATAATAAAAATTACAGATTTATCTCTCTTGAAAAATTATACGTAGTATTCTAATATTATAATGTTATGATGTATAAAATAAAATGTTATATAATGTGTGACATAATACTATATAATATTGTGTTTAATATTATATAATATTATATAAGATTGAACATTATTAACCATAGAGAAAGAGGAAGTAAGACATTTACAAAAGGTAAAAGAAGTCGGATTTCGAAATCCATTAAAGTCTCATAACCAAATAAAAAAAGATACTAAAAATTGTTGAAATTTCACTAAATGGGTAAAGGCATATGTAACGTCCTAACTCAAGTTTAGATAATTTTGACATTAATATTTTGAGTTTTTTTTTGTTCGAAATAGATGCATTGATTTCAATGTAAATGTTGTTTTCTAAATCTATTTGATTTATTGCACTTGATGCATTGATTTCAATGTAAATGTTGATTTCTAATCCTATTTGATTGTGCAATTGTTTGCACTAAATGCATTGAACTCAGTGTAGATGTTAATTTCTAATTTGATGTAACTATATGAACAATGTGCATTGCTTTCAAAGGAATTAAATTAATAGCATGCATTGATTTTAGCGTATGCACAAAGTAATTATTAATGAAGTGCATTGGTTTCTATGTTACCGATCAGCCTAGATCCATATTAAATAGAAATAAACAGCGAAGATCCTAGATCCATCTTAATGATTAATCTAAATCCATATTGAATAGAAATTAACAACAAACATCAAGTCGACGGAGAAAGACACAAAGAAATGACAACTAAGGATACATTGATTTCAGTTTAGATGTTAATTTGTGGTATGATGTAAATAGATGAATATTTGTATTATTTTCAAAGTATTTTAATTAATAGCATGCATTGATTTCAATGTATGCATAAAGCAATTTTTTATGTCAGACATTTATTTCTATGTTACAATAATCATCGGCCTAGATCCATTTTAAATAGAAATGAACAACAAATAGCCAAGATTTAGATCCATTTTAAATAGAAATGAACAACAAAGAGGAAGTCAATAGAGAAAGGCATAAGAAACGACAATTACTAAGGAGTGTCAACAATAAAGGGAGAAGCAAAGGGTATACCAACAAAGACAATCATAAAAAATAACAATTGAACAATGACAAGAATATATGAAGGAAAAAATTAAATGATAAAAAGCATATGAAAGAGAATATCAAAGAGTATATCAAAAAAGAAGGGCACAACAAATGACAACTATTTAGTTTCAAAAGTAAAGAATACACTAAAGTGCGCAATGAAATGGAAATGGACAAAAAAAGGCAGAAGTGTAAATTTGTTTAGTGTGAAGACTAAATGGAAGAGCCTTAAAACTGCCATTGTTGAGGCCATCATGGAATGCTAACGAAAGTGTGTGGGAACCCGGGTTTATCGGAGGAGAACAACAATGTCAAGAAAACGGTTGTAATCTCTTCTTGATTTAATATATATGCAACTATCGATTGATTTCCTACATAATATGTCATCTCACATGTTTATGGTTTAATGTTTCTTGACTTGTTAAGTAGGTTGAATACAATTTGTCTATTATCACGGTTGTTGTTTGTTGTTGTTTACTTGTTTCAGATGCTTGGAGAAGGAAACGGGAGATAGCTTGAGCGAGGAAGCAAGGTCATCACGAAACGGGATAAGCATACTAAGAGGTAGGCCCTCTTAATTGGTTCTAACCTAAGGAAATATTCCATAGAATGTCTTGCTCGTGGCTAGACCCACTCTCAGGCTAAAGGAATTGTTTATGTCCACACTTAGAATTTTACTTCACCCCAAATTGGCGACTCCGTTGGGGAAACCAATCCTTCTGTTTTCTTGCTTGAAATTTCATGGTTTTGTGTGAACTTTTCTAGTTTCGCCATTTCCCTTTAGTTCTGTCTTCTTTGCTTTGTCTACTGCTCTAGGTCCGAAATTCACTGTAGAAAGTCTATTCTCAACCTTTGAAAAAAAAAATTCTTTGCATCCTCACTCAACATGCTTATTTCTCTGACAGACATGCTCAGAAATAGTCGCGTCAACCCTCTTCTGGCGCTTGTTGCCAGTTAGGCAATTGCACCAATGCCTGTAAGTGAAGATTAGGGTTCACCCCAAATCTTGGCCAGTGTGTCTTGCTCTCTTGATTTCTACCTTGTGGCTTATTTAGACTGTCTTCTCCCTGACTGGAAAGCTGCATTTCACTTGGATTATTTGCTTGTTCACTTGCCTTCTTTTTGGTTGATTTCTTGGGTCCTTGGATGGTTTGTGGCCCCAGGGCGTCTAGGTTGTCATCCATTCAGTTGATTGTGAACTAAGTGAGTCAATTTTTTGGTGAAGTTACTCCTTGAATTTCGTTTATAGTCCTCTTACTGCTTTTGTCTCCATCACACAAGTTTGAAAAGTTTCGTTTTCTTGTCTAAATGTCTCTTTTTCAGCATAGATCACATTGCTTGTCTTGTTTTTGGTAGAGTCATTGCATTATTTGTTTGAAAGAGATTTATTTTTGTGTTTTTCATTTGCTCGAGAATCGATTGTCTCGAAAACTTTTCATTAAAGTGTTTTATGTGAAATTCATTTTGTCATTTCATGAAAAGTACATAACTCTAGTTTGCTGCATCAATATGTTACGTTAGTTAGTGTCATTGAAGACTAGGGTTTCATTTGCATTTGAAAGAAAAAAGAATTATCTTTACTTTTGAAAGGACTTTTTGGAGTTGTTGTGGCCACAACCACCACCCTATTAAAACTTTCCTTGGCAAGTTTTTGGATGGGTCCCCTAGAATTTAATCTTGCATCTCTCTGAATGATATATTTTACCCGAGGGATTTAGCTCTCTGGAGACTCAAATCTTCAATTCACAAATGGTTAACTCCCCCTTAATAAATCCCTCACATATAACCTTGTTTAAGCCCTTCATTCATATGCTCATCGGGATTTATTTAACCCACAAAACCTTCCATCGCATCATTATTCACGTCATATCTCTTTATAACGGAAATGCACAAAAACATGCGTAAATCCTCTTTTCCGCCCATTGCAATCAACACTAAGACTTAGTGTTCATTGTCACCTTCCAGACCCGACGGCAGTATTAACCCAAATTCATATATTTCGGGTCCGGAAGCCATATCGCATATCACAATCAACGGGGTCTTGGGGTTTATATATATATATGGCACGCCACTATCCTCTGGACCCAGTGGCATTATTAACCATATTCTATATATATCGGGTCCGGAGCTATATCGCATATCGCTATCATCCAGTCCCAACTCTTATTTATATAAGGGCACGCCACTGTTTATCGGACCCGATGGTTTTATTAAACACGATATATATATATATGTGTGTGTGTGTGTGTGTGTGTGTGTGTGTGTGTGTGTGTGTGTTTCAGGTCTGGGACCCATCGCTTATCGCTATTGGCGAGGTCCGGGGTCTATATATATGACGCACCATAATCACCCAAACCCACTGATGATTATAGAGCCGGGCATATAAATTTTCAAGTCCGACCCAACAGCCAAACTCGAGTTTTCCCGTGTTTTCCCGTGTTCTTTGATAATATGTTGGGGTCGGGGTTCTTCAAAGAAGGAGTCTTATGCGGTGGACCCAAAAGGATTATGAACCATGACATATATGTATGTCAGGTCCGGCCAGTCGAAAGGGGCAATCGACATAGCTTTAAGCCCAAACACATGGCGTGATGCGATGCAATATGGTGGACCTGATAGATTATAGGCTCCAGGACATAAATTTTGTAGTCCAACTGTACAACCCAGCTGCGGGTTTTCACGTATATTCCTATGTATTCGGTAAAACGTCGTGGATGTGATTTTTAATGTAAAAACCCATATGGCGGACCCGATATGATATAGGTTCCCATCTATAATGTTTCAAGTCCGGTCGTACGGCCTGGCCAATGGGGTTTGCTATGTTTTCCTGTGTTAAGCCCCTCCACCATTGATCTACCCTTTGTGGATCCAACGGTCCACGTGGATTTCAAGTGAATGAGTTGCTCGAGGAATACTCGCTCAAAAAGCGGTATCCTCTTTCCTCCTAGCTGCTACGTGTCACTTGAAGAATGGAATCAGGGCCTTCCTCGCAATACCGGTTACCACTCGGACCCTTCCCGAAATACCACACGGTCCGTTGTTATGCAATGATTTTCAATGTAAAGTGGATTTTCGCTTGCGAGACTTAATTAATGCATGGGGTTAAAAACCAAGGGGCGATTCTTTCACAATTGTTCCTTTTGATGTTATAAGCGCTTCCTGAAGGTAATATTTGTGTTTTTTAAGCATTTTTTATCATATTTGCATAATAATAGCTGATGTGAATTATCTCTGCTGGAAAATTCGAACAAACCAGGTAATAGATAAAGGTAAATTATATCACGATGAAATCTCTACACCACCGATGTCGATATTGCAAAACACATTCTGCAAAATGGAATACGGACCGCCATAGTGCATAATGAAAGCACTCCCTCAATTCAGTAGAAGCACTCATGATAGTGTCGTTTCATGAAGATGTCATCACTGCCAAATACATCACAAAGCATGCCAGATGTGGGATGATTAGTGCAGCATCTTCAGTTTCCTTCAGGAAAAGACAAATAATGATAGCCACTCCACACAGGTGCAAAGAAATCATACGCAGTCCTTCTCTGTTCCAAAGGCATCCATTCATTCCCCCAGGAAGTAGAACACTCCACCAAAGGTAACCTCGGCGTGTCAGCAGTTTCATCAACCGTTCTCATCCGTATATGCTAATATATGTAATGAAAAGAGGGGAAATGAAAGGTCATGGAAGACCAAGGGTCATTCAGGGCTGCATAAGTATTACCTTCGGATAGGAGAGAAGGGATTTTTGTTTGGAGAAAACAACTTTGATTTATTGTGAATAAAGAGGACTGTTTGGTTCAAGAAGGAGTCTGTTGTTTCAAATTTGTTTGCCTTTTCTCTGATATGTTTAGAATCAGTGTGTTGTTTCTGGTATAAGGACAAATGTAATTTTCTTTGTGCACATTGATAACTAGTTGTTCATGGTTATTCCTGGTTATTTGAATGTAATTCAATAGCATTGATAATTCATGAAAGGTTGTTGATTCCAGACTTTGTTAAACATCAGTTGCAAATTTTATTTGTATGGAAAGGAATGTATATTCCTGTATAAGTAGTTGCATTGCGATTAGGATTTAATACAACCTTGTTCTTATGTGGACCAGTAATTGATTCATTGGGACTTGGGATTTATATATGATGTTTAACCTCCTTTTGTTTCGCTCCTGCAAGATAGATTATGATAATTAGGACTAGATTAGATTAGTTAGAGGTAGTGTAGATAGGATTTAATACATAGTGGTTAGCTATTTTATTTTGTTGATTTAATTGAAGTCTTCTCCCCAGAAGTAATCTTTCAACACCTATTACAGTTCACGGCGTCCCTTAAAACCTGTTGGAACTAGCCATTCCAAACGAAAGCAGGCCTAATTGGGGTCTATGATCAGGTTAGTTCCCCTTGTTGATGTAGCGAAAATTTGCCATGTCAACGGGAGTGTGCTTGTTAGGAAACTAAGAATTGGAATGAATTTTTCATTTTTATTTTTTTCTTTCGATTGCTTGGTTGTTTGCATTTGATTTTGTTTTCTACCCTCTGTAGTGTAGACAATTCATCGAATTGAAAGGGTCTTGTATCATTTAGCTGCATCTAGGCCTTTTCGAGTCACATCACTAAAGCCTGAAAACCGAGACATAATTCAAGATAAACTTTAAAATGAACTCAATTAACCTAAGGCACATTTGAAACCTAACGATCACATCTAGAAGGTCTAGGCTAGAGACGTGTTCTAGCGTCTTTAAACCTAGAAGTTGTCGTTAGCTTCGGCACTAGACAACGCTAGTACGGACTTGTGCTCCCTGTACCCATAGAGTATATAAAGGGAAACCCCTCTAGGTTGCAATTCTTTATCCATAGGAAGTCGAGTTTGCCGCCTTACAAACGTGATACACCAAACATAGCATTCAGGGAGATCATATGTTCGTACTTCTCAGTTCATAGGGAGGTATTCTGCAGTTCATGGTTTCTTGGTAATCTTTTTTACCTAGATCATCTGGAGTAGTCATTTGATCTTTTTGACTCATTAAACTTAAAAGATCATTCGAGTGTTTGTCCTTCCGAGCTTGTTTCCAATCAAAAGTGATAGAGTCATCTTTGTTTCTTTCTCAACTCTTAAAACATAAAAGAGCACCAATTCATTAATGCATCTCAAAAAATTGTTGCCCACGATCTTATAACATATTGTTAGTCTTTTCTAGACCAAATCGTGAGTATTCCTTAAAGTACATTTTAAAGCCTTGAAATTTATCTCTCTTTTCCTGTTAACTGAGACAAGGTCATTATGTCTGAACCATCTGGTTCACCTAGTTCCTCTTCCTCTCCTCCATCTGAAAGATTGTTTAAGGAGCCAATTCCTGAATTACCAGAGTCACTCGAGGACCAAGGTGTTGAACTCGGAATCGTTCTGATAATTCAACCTTTTTCATCTCATCCTCCACCTACTTCAGATACTAGGTCACCTTCTGATATTAGCCCAGAATCTCTGGAAAATCCCATCCAGACTCCTGAGAGTTCACCGACTACTGAAGGTCAACTTGGACTAGTTATATATCTTTTGAATCCTTTGTTCGTCCCTATTGTGATACCACTGCAACATTCATACAATCTGTACGATCATATGGGTGTTCCTTTGGAATTATACCCTCGTACATCTTTGGCTGTTCGTCGTCGCTTGTTCCTAGCTATGGAACCCAAAGGCGAAGCTCCAATTACCTCTCCGAATCAATCGGAAGTTTATACTCCACACACTATTAAAGAGGAAGAGCATCAATTTCCTCCTGAAGGTTTCCCCTACATGGGGAGCATTCCCATCAGTGTGTATCGGGATTTGCCACCTAATTATGTGACTTTAGCACGTTTGGTCTCAGGTACACCTAATGCCTCATCACTTTATCACAACCTTGTTTGGGCGTCTTGCACTATGCCCATGACAGGTCCGTTCATTCAAAACCCGACCTTCCAATAGCCAATAATTTATGCATTTACTTCAGTCCCGGTGCAACCCACCGTTCCAAACCCTCTTGTCCCGTCCATCCAAGGCACTCGTCCGATTCAATCGATAGTTTCGAGTCATGCTTATGTCGGTTCTTCGATCCCTCTAGTCAGTGCATGGGTTGTGCCACCACATTGGGGGTAGAATTTGAATATGTCTATGGCGTCAGGTACAACCAATGTGAGTAACTCACAGACTCACATCATTGGATGAACCAGTCTTCTTCTAGTGCTATCCAAAACCCTGTTGGTCCTATTGGATCAAGCAATGTCCAGTACCAATAGGTCCAAAACCCTATTGGTTCGTCTGGGTCAAGAAATTTCTAGTATCAACGGCCCTGTGAGGCTCAGGTTCAGTACCAAGCTCCTTATGTTCCATATGGTTCCCAAGGAATGGTCAATCTGCCTTACGTCCTTCGGCCTGGTCCGTCCACTTTTCTGGGTGGCTATGGCCAGATACAGTTCAGAAATTTCCAAGGTCTTAATCCGGGAACTATTCAAGTACCCTTACAGTAGCAAGGACAGCCTTTGCAGCAATAAGGGAAACCTTTGTTGTAGCAAGGGTTGTCTGCACAATAGCAAGGGTAGGTAATG
The DNA here is from genome assembly GCA_000404065.3 of Pinus taeda. Lineage (NCBI taxonomy): Eukaryota > Viridiplantae > Streptophyta > Pinopsida > Pinales > Pinaceae > Pinus > Pinus taeda. Next base: position 209,273 of record APFE030325236.1, read on the forward strand.
CCGCAGCAAGGACAACTGCAACAACTGCAAGGTAACCCTCACAAAAGTTGCAGCAAATGATGCAGCTGCAGATGCAGTATGCTCAGCAAACCTCCCATCCTATGTCTTCGCAAGGCCAACCTCTGCAGTCATAGGGACAGCCTTTGTAGCAACAAGGTCAAACCTTGCAGCAACAGAACCAACCCGAGCAACAACAACCCTTATACACATATCAACAGGGTAAACCCTTGCAAGGACAAGGTTAGGGTCAAGTCTTGCAGTAGCAAGCCCAAAATCCTATTGTCCAAAGGCAACAGGTTCAAAATCCTTGTGTCAAAGGGCAGCAGGTCCAAAATCCCTATGTCTAAAGACAACAAGGGCAGAATCCTTATGTCCAAGGGCACCAGGTCCAAAATCCTCTTTTTCAGGGGTAGCAAGTTCAAAAACCGTATGTTTAGGGACAACATGTGCAGTATCCATATGTCCAAGGCCAACAGGCTCAACAACCTTTTACCCTATTTTTTGCTTATCAGCAACCTGTGGCCAAATAGTTTCAAGGCTTTCAAGGTCAAAATCCTCCCTACGGGCAAGGTAACCTATAGTGGGGATGAAATAAAATGTCATCTGGGCAAAACCCTCCACTATGGGGCCAGAATCCTTACTAGCAGGGATGGGCTCCTCTAGTTGGACTCGCTTATCGACCTTCAATGCCTTTCAATACTCAATTGTTGTTCTTGGCTACACTAGAGTTGCCAGAGGTGTCTCAACTCACGAATGATCCAATTCTTCATTCGCCATACTAGCCTCCGGTTCCATCCAAGATTCTGAGCGATTGTCTAAGTTCGATGGAAAAGCAAAAGAAGATCCCCAAGCCCATGTGATGACATATCACCTATGGTGCTCTTCGAATACCTACATTGATGATTTTATTTGTCTCCGTCTTTTCCAACGAACCTTAACAGGTGCTACAGCCAAGTGGTACATCAAGCTCCCTCGAAGTACTTTTCATGACTTCAAATCTTTAGCCATGGATTTCCTCACACATTTCTAGTTGTCGGTTCACTATGAAACTGGCACTTATTTGCTTACATCGCTCAAGAAAGATATTGTGACACACATCTCCGATCACTTTGTATTCTTAGTCTGGCACTTTGTATGAGTTGCTACCTGATGCTCTAAGGCCATCATCCGATCCAACGACATCAAAGTCACGGGCTACATCTCCTGTTGATGGAGTAATTGGTTCAGTGTCCCAGACCCCTGTGAAATCTTCTTCCAAATAGAAGTCGGTCTCAAACACTGCTTCCAATAGTCCCTCCAAGAATTCACCTAGCCCTGGTAAAACCTCAGAGGTCCATGTTGTTCAGTCTACCACAGCGAACAAATCCTTGAAAGGTAAGAAGAAAGGCAAAGGCAAGGGTAAAGTTGATGCCCCAAAATAGGGTCCTCCTAAGTCATCTTCCGGTGATTCTTCACAACGGAAGCCTAAGTATACGTGCCTCATTTGTGAGGAGGATCACTATACTAGGGATTGTCCCCAATGGTCCAAAGTTAGTTGTTTGCTCAAAGGGACCCCAGCTGTCTGAAAAGAGTCATTTATGTCTCAGCAGACTCAGATGGTAGACCAGCCTCAATCTTCTGCTTCCTCAAGATCACAAGTGTTCATGATGAGTACACCTATTAATGTGGCTACTAGGTCAAAAGATTATCAAACTCCTACTCCGATAGTAGGGAAAGAGAAAGAAGCTACCCCTTCTTCTTCTACCCCATCTAGTTCTGGACCCCTTCATATTGAGTGCCTTAACCCTGATTCCGCTATTCGACCACCTTCTCGAGGTGTGCTAAGGAAGTCCTCGTACAATCCCAATGGTTGAGCCGCTCAGTACTACAATATTGTTGAGGATTTGGCTCAGGCACCATTAGCTATGTCTGCTCTCAAGGTACTCCAAAGCTGTCTGTCTCAACAGAATTCATTATTGTCGATTAGTGGAGGTATTTATCCTATTGATTCTAATTTGATATGTTTTGATCTAGAGAACCACGTTTTGCAACTGCTTCATCAGATTACCTTTCTCATTCAGGTAATCATCAATGAGAAAACCATTCATAGGACCGTCATCGATGAAGGTTCTTCTACCTGCATCATGTTAGTCACTTGTTGGAAGGAAATTGGTTCTCCTACTTTGAACCAGTCACCCAACAGATTGGAAGCTTTCGACGGGTGCGACTCAAGACCATTCAATGTCTTCCCAACCTTGCCATTACTTTGAAGAGCAAGACAGTACACGTCGAGGTGGAGATTGTTGATGTTAATCTAAATTATAATCTTCTACTCGGACGGAGCTGGACCCATGCCATGCATGCTGTAGCCTCCTCCCTGTTCCGCGTGATTCATTTTCCCTATCAAGGGAAGATCGTCACAGTAAACCAACTGTCCTTCTTTGCCTCTTCCTCCTCAGATGGCAATGTTCTGTATGTCAAGCACATTGGTGTTGCTTATGAGAATGTGGGGGTAGGACTTTTTAAAGATTCTGCCTTGATGGGAATTTTTCCACTCCCACCTCCTCATGTTGCCTATGTCAACATGATCACGGTCAAATCTAATGGAGAATCTCATGCAGGTGACATTCAGCGACCTGGTGGCAGCTCTGCAGGCGCTGCAATAACGATGGAGTTCGTTGGCAGTGCGAGCGGCCCCCAGCATGCAAGGGAGCCTCCAGGTGGTGCAGCGCAAGGCAACGTGGCAGAGAAGGATGAAGATTGGGACCATTATACCTGCCTCATTGTCGAGGAGACACCTGACGAGGATGACAACAAATGACGCCATGTGGCATCCGTTGCCAAGCAAGAGCCAGCTCAGCCTTCAACTGCTGACGGGTTGGTCTAGTCATTTGCTTTTTTTGCTGTTAGTTTGTCTGATTAGAGGGTTTGAAGTTCTGTTATCGAGTCCGGTGGCGCTAGGTTGCATCCTTTTCTGGTTTTTGCTTCAAAACATGGATCCAAGTCCTATGTATGGGTTTCCTTTGGTGACAGTCCCGAGATATATGTTTGGTCTTTTTGCAATGTCAAACTGGTTTCCCCACTCTGGGGTAGTTTAGATTTTCTTGATGAACTCTAGCAACAATGGTTGAGGCGAGGCCTCGGTGTAATTATATTTTTTGTTTTATTAATAGAATTAGCCTTACATAAAAAATAAAAAAAAAAAAAATAAAAAAAAAAAAAAATAAAAAAAAAAAAAAAAAATACATATATATATATTATATATACTATTAAAATTGAATATAATATGTCTCTTAGAAGATTCCATAAAAAAATATATATTTACATGGGTAAAAAAGAAGTATTATTAACTATTTCCATATAATAAAAATAAAAACCGGTGGGAAATTTACTAAGTTCTTGATAACCACCTTGTATTTATTATTTGGAAAATCCATTCCATCCATCAAATTAATATCGAAGCCAAGAAAAATAAATCAATTCATACTAGTGTATTAAAGTTTACATAAAAGATTTTGTTATGGAAAAGTTCCACAAACGTACTTGGGATAAGGAACTAGGAAAAAAGAAAAATTACTATATTGAAGTGTTTAATCCCAGTGATAATCATCAACTAAAACCATACATAGAGGCCAATATCTCTTGAAGATCCAAAATTCTTATTGCTCAGTTAACAACTAATTCTTATCAACTCCGTTGTGAAACAGGGTGCTAGAAAAGGCCAAAAGAAGTGTGGGAGGAAAGGGCATGCATTTTTTGTTCTTCCGGAAAAGTGGAAACAGAAAAACATTTCATTTTAGAATGTGAGACCTTCAGAGGGAACAAAGAAAGTTATGCAGATATGCTGGCAGTTAGCTCTTGGGATAATCTATGAAAACATTTCATTTTAGAATGTGAGGCCTTCAAAGGCAATAAAGAAAGTTATGCAGATATGGTGGCAGTTAGCTCTTGGGATAATCTATTTAGCCAAGGGTTTGTCTAGAAGCTAAAAACATTTATTTTGAAGATTAACAGAAAAAGCTTTAAATACATCAAACAGATGAATAAGCAATCTATCCCATAAGCTATCTTTTTTTTCTTTTTTTCTTTCTTATATTTTAATAAAAAAAACATAACCACCCACTAATTACATCAATGGTAATCGATAATTTTAAAGAAACCCTGAGGTAGTTTTTTTGAAGGGGCGGTCCACCACCATATCAAAAGGAGGAGTTTAGTCGTAGCCTCCATTGAGGAAAGCACAATTCGAAGCCGCAGTAGCCGAGCTCCGCTGTAATAACACAATGAATAGGTGCAGAGGTCCCTGCAAAGAGAAAATAAATTTGAGGGTGCATGGTTTACATTGCGTTCTTTCCTTGCCCCACCAACAAATCCTTTTTGTAGTCGCCACAGAAAAGATGGGGAACACTAATCCAGTGATGTGGTTAGTGTTATGAAATCACACTCCACACAAGTCTTGGGTTGAACGTGGAAATACCCGTAAAGATGCTGCAGGAGTTGGAGAAATATGGTAATTCGAGTAGGTTGTTTTGGTTATGGTTTCCAAAAAATTATCGACTAAAAATGCCAGTAAAATCTAAGGGAGGGAGAAGGTGGAAGAGTCGGTTAGTTTTATGAGAAAAGATTGTATGAGAATTTTTTTTATATCTGTTTAGATTTATTTTATGGGATTCTATTTTTTATCTGTAATTTTTTTATGAATCGATATTATTTAAATGTTTTGTGTAGTTATTTAATTTTTTTATTTTTAGATTTTTCATAATTTTTATTTTGAAAAATATGAGCAAAATTTCAATTAAATTTTGATGACAGACTAACAATGTTACACATCATCATAATAAGATAACTTAAGCCTCTCCACTCAATAAAAACTCATTAAAGAAGAACCATGCATGTAAAAGATTAAGAGGTTAAGAAACCATGTTCTTTCAATAAAAAGATCTCGTTAACTCATGGTATGTATAGACTAGTTAAAAATTCCTAAAAGGATTTCACAAATTTTTGGAAAGTAGAATCTAGTTAATGTTTCTTGTTGGGAAAGGTTTTCTTGAATCAGTGTGCTCAGGGACGTCAGTAAATGGGGTGTTAGTTACTTGATAATAAATTATAGGACTTTCATTGAAAATAGTATCTAATGTTTTTGTCACTAAAGATAACAATGATTATGATGGTTTTTTTGAAAAAATTATGATAGTTTCTTGAGAAAAAAAAAAAATTGACTTCTTTAGATTAATTCTTGCAAATACTTTTACGACTTCAACTATTAATTAACAACTGTAACCTTTAATAGGTTTTCATGGGTTGTGAGCCATAATTTCCTGTAAAGATCCCATAAATATCTATGCATAGAAAACATAGGTTACCTAAGTTGTTTTGAAAAGATTGTAGGAAATTTGAATTTTTATGCATAAAATGGCGGCTATTATGTTAGTATTCTTTGGATAAGAATTTGTTTTGCATGCAAAGAGGAAATAAGCTCATTGCATGCACCAAAATGTAACTATTATGTTGGGTAATTCTGAAGAGGAAATAAGTTATTTGCATCCGAGGAAATAAGTTAATTGCATGCACTAAAATAGAACTATTATGCTTTATATTTAATGAGAGGAGAAAATAAGTTATTTGCATGCAGTAAAATAGAACTATTATGCTTTATATTTATTGAGAGGAAATAAGTTATTTGCATGCACAAAATAGAAATACTATGCTTGATATTTATTTAAAACAAATATATTATTTGTTTGCAGTGAAAATAGAAATACTATGTTTGATCTCTTGAAAGGAAATATGATCTTTGTTACATCTATGAAAAGTACACCTATGATGTTTGCATGGAAATAATATAAAACAAATATATTATTTATTTGCAGTGAAAATAGAAATATTGTGTTTGATCTCTTGAAAGAAAATATGATCTTTGATATTTGCATCCATGAAAAGTACACCTATGATGTTGGATTAGTCTTATTCATTTCAGAGAGAATCAGAACAAAGAGATTGAACTTACGGACTGGGATGGCAAGTATAAGGGTCAACAAAGAGAGGGGGATACGTCTTTCTTAGATCACATCCTCCTTGGTTTTGGTTGTTTGCTTTATTCTTCCCCTTGTTCCTTTTCTTGTTATTTGTAGGTGATTTCGATTTGGTGCATTTTGCTAGGCATAGACTTGCCCTTGTGGGGAGGATTCAGAAGAACATGATGAAACTAAGGTTGAGGAATGATGAAGGCGGATATCTCAGGCCTTAAGAAGAGAAAGGAAGAAATCAAGAAATAAAGGGATAAATAAGAAGTCTAGTATTTAGAGATTTCAATTACCTCGGGTGAATGAAGATAGCAAGCAAGCTAGAATCTCCCTTCGGAAAGAAAGGACATGCTCTACGTAATATGCATTTGGTGAAAATAAGTATGCATGGAAATAATATAATTATTGTGTTAGACCTTTCAAGAGAAATAGGAATTTGCATATAAAAAGGAATAATTATTATGTTAGACCTTGAAAAGGAAAATGAGTAATTACATGCAATGAATGCATTAGCTTTCCTTTGGAAAATACATATATACACACGCAATAAATAATAACTAACACATTAGTTTTCTTTTAGAACACAACATGTATTTATGAGTACAATAGACTTTGTAAATAGCTCTATCGTGGGAAAGATGCCTTTGGAAAAGGGACCTGGGACCTCCATTTGCATGCACGATAATAGTATCTATTATGTTATATTTCCCTTATAAGGGGATATGCATTTGCATGCAAAATAATAATAACAATATCTATTGTATTAGAAAGATTACTTAGTTACATGCATAAAGAAAAACCTGAGGGGCTAACTTTCTTTGAATAAGTTTTATATGATTACATGCATCGAAATCAAAGTTAAGATGCTAATATTCTTTAAATGAAAATGGATGTTTAGAGTGGTTTTCCCTCGGAAAATAATGTTTGCTTGTGTGAGAAGGATCATAGTAATGTGATATTTATTTTGACATGCTTTGATAATTATTTACTTATAATTAATGCATGAGCAGTGTTGCTAGAAGAAGCGGGTTACCATACTTTATTTACATTTTGTGTATGCACATGAATAGATGTTAAAGAATCACTATTAAAATTGATTATTGGTTGATTAATACTTTATCTAATCACGATATCTAAGTTTGTTGACAACAAAAATGATAGAAAAAAATGGTGTCTTGTGGTGAGGATATATTATGTTTCACATTGTGGCAGGTACAAAATTATGGTCCATGCAGATTGGGAGTGTGAGCCGCAAAATGGTCCACTGATAGAACAAACAGACCACAAAGATATAAATATTGAAGATTTGTGGGTAAATGATATCATGGTGATTGAAAATATTTTAGCCAGATATGTTGTATTTAAATGATATATCTTTGTAATATTTTATGACAATGGTTAAGGGATGGACTCCTTATAAGCCATTGTTTAGTCAATTTAATGTTCTTAAATTGTAAGCATAAATTATCGACCAAGGCAGGTAAACTGATGAAGTACAAGTGCACTGTATGTGCTAGAAGTTGTTTATGTCATTAAGGTGATTATATTATTGTTATCTAAATTAATGTCAAACTCTAGAATCAGTGTCGATATAATGTTATTATCTATACTAGGATGTTAATTCTAAGATTTGTTAATTGAATATTCTAAATGATATTTTTAGAATTAGTTTTGATTGAATTGAGCTTTTAGAATGATTGAATAATGATTTTAAGTCTTTTCAATAAATATGTTATGTTAAATTTTTTTTCAACTTTATCAATTGTTTTTGGATTTTTATGCTACAGCCAAACAAAGCTAATTAAGAAAGTATGAAATTACATAAAGAAAATCCTAATTTATCAAATTGAAAATGAATTGTGCTTGAATTCAGGTGATGATAAAGACTGTCACTCTTATCTACTGCAACTTTATTTCAATGCAGCAAGCAAAACAGAAACGAGATTACGAAGCTATGAATGAAACAAAATTACTGAGTTATACTAGGTATGAAGCAAACGAAATGACTGAGTTTATGCTAAATATTAAGCAAACGAAATTAGTGATACACAGATCAATCAAGTGAACCTAGTTGCGAACTTCATTGAACTGCATCTGTATGAAAACAGGGCATCCGTAAATTAAATCTGTGAAACAAAAGACAATCTAATTACAGTGAATCAAATACATGATCTGCGCACAAGAGCGCTCCACAAGGCAGTCAATCGACTTAAATCAACAACACATAAAACTTATGAACCAATACCTTTGCATTAAATGAAAAAGAGTTCTACAGGATGCTCAAAATTACATACGGTGGTGCACACGTTACACAAAGATGCCATTTTTTTTATAGAGTTCTAATTAACAATATGAGAAATTCAAACCTATAGAACTTCGCTATGTTGATTTACTATTGAAAAAGAAAATCGATGAAATCTCTTGAAACTCGGACTCTGTTCCAGCGCACTATCTTGTTGTTGACTATCATGTTTGATCGTGTTGTAGTGCAGATATCTTGATGAATTAGCTCGAGTAAACATGAATAAATCCATGAGAGGATCATTCCCCATCTACCCCTATACTCCTTTGTTGAGTTGGCGCACTCGAACCCTGTCAACAATGGAAGTAGTTGAGGATCTATGGATTAGCTACAGAATCAAGTCAATTTTGTAGTTGCATGTAAACTTTAATAAAACAATAAGTCATATTGACAAAATATGAAAAAGAGGACATATGAATGTTTACCTTATCAAAACCTTATGTTTATTGCATTTATTTAGATGCTAGCGATAGGAAAAAGGAGGTAAATATGGACAAAAAGGATGTCAAGATAAAACAGTTCTTGGACTCTACATTCCCCCACACTAGAGGTTTTGTATGTCCTCATACAACACAAAATTGTCGTTTTCCTGTATACATTTGCCAACAAATCCAAATTTCACTTTCTTCTTCTTCTTCTTCTCAGTGGTCACTGCCATCCTTGGTTTCCTCATAAGGATCTTATACTTCAGGTTAATGATTTCTCTTTTCATGGCCTTGTTTTCTTTCTTCAATTTTTTGTTCTTTTTATATGATTGACTTAAGTGAAGAATGAGGTTATCACTTTTGGAAATTTGAATTCCATTTTATGCCTTCAGCGTTTGATTTTCAGTTTTGAGGTATCTTTTTAATGTCTCCAACTCAAAGATTTCTTGTTTCAAGACATTAGATGTTGGAGGTTCTTGTGGCTCATTAAACTGGTTGCTTCCTTCTTCTGGGCTCTGAATTGATCCTTTGGTTGTTCCTTCCTTTCTCTCTAATGATTCTATGTAATCATAGATTTCTTGTTGAACACGATCAATACCTAGGCTTTGTACTAGATTCCTTAGAGGTGAACTAAAGGGAGGTGGTGATGCCCTTGGTGACAGTCTCAGTGATTCTCTTAAAGAGTTCTCAAGATCTTCAGATCGCTCTTTTGACTCAAGATCGATATGTTTTGCAACTTCTGAGGTTGCTTCTTTCACTGTGTTCAATCTGGTACTTCGTCTCAAACCTATGGTTGGCAACCCTTGAATTTTCTTTTCTTTAACTTTTGGGTTTTCGTTTTAAGGAAGGATTTTTGTTTGGGGTAAGACCTATGTTTCCTTGCTAAATTTCTTTCTTCTAAAACTTTCTTTGTTCATTTTCTGCAAAATTTCTATAATTAGTAGATCATCCTCTGACAATTCTTGTTGATGTTGTGGTTCTTGTTCTATTACTGTCTCAATTTTTCTCTTTCCTCCCCTTAGGGTTTTGCTACCACTTGGTTGTTCAAGGGTTTTTTCTTCAAAGTGATTTCTTACGAGAAAATCTTCCCAATTATCACCTATGCTTTGAAGATGAAACTCAATAAAGATTTTTATTAACCCATGATGGTACATTGTGTTGTCTATAAGCCGGGTTTTCTTCTGAACATTTACTGACATTATCTTAAGGCTATGCAACAAAAAGTATGGAAGATTCATTTGATGCTCTTCAAGGAAATTCATCAACAGCCTAATGTGATAGAAAAACATACACCCAAATTGGCCTTTGCAAGTAACAAATTTCTGAAGGACAAGGAGAAAATATCTCCATTTACTTTTGAAGGTATGTTACACAGCTTTTTGTCACTGTCCTTGTACTCCCCGTTCCATGATCCTGGAGGACCTCTACAATGAACCCTACATGCTTTCCCTTCATGAAGAAACTCCCATTGTGTCCCTCTTCACGAAAGAACAATTCCCTTTTGCATCACTTGCCAAAAAGCTTCTGTTTTTCCTAGTTTACAAGACCGGTGCTAGTGACCCGTGTTCTCCTCGCACTGATATGCCGGGATTATAACTATCCTTAGGGCCGACTGGAGCGACTAAGCCTTTTTCCAATGGCGTCGACACTCTTTTGGAAAGTTTTTTAAATAAGGGGCTGAAGCTTCCAGCTCTAGAAGCTTCGTAACGGAAGTCTGGTAAATGGAGTCAAGGAGATCAGTTTGGGCTCCTTTCCCCTATTAGGATGGAACTACCTCAAGAGATAAGACCTTCTCCCATGAGAAGAGGAACCATCTCCCTTCAATCCATGCTATATAAACCTCCCTTTTTACCAAGCACAAGCTAGTTCTAATAAGGCTCTGGTTGAAGTTTTGTTTGTGGAGTAATCAGCAAGTCATTCATAGTTGTAGCTCTCTAGTTGTGTGTGAGGGAGAAGTGTGAATTTGGTTTAGTGTGAAGACTAAATGGAAGAGCCTTAAAACTACCATTGTTGAGGCCATCATGGATTGCTAACGAAAGTGTGTTGGAACCTGGGTTTATCGGAGGAGAACAACAATGTCAAGAAAACGGTTGTAATCTCTTCTTGATTTAATATATATGCAACTATCGATTGATTTCCTACATAATATGTCATCTCACATGTTTATGGTTTAATGTTTATTGACTTGTTAAGTAGGTTGAATACAATTTGTCTATTATCAAGGTTGTTGTTTGTTGTTGTTTACTTGTTTCAGATGCTTGGAGAAGGAAACGGGAGATAGTTGGAGCGAGGAAGCAAGGTCATCACCAAACGGGATAAGCATACTAAGAGGTAGGCCCTCTTAATTGGTTCTAACCTAAGGAAATATTCCATAGAATGTCTTGTTCGTGGCTAGACCCACTCTCGGGCTAAAGGAATTCTTTATGTCCACACTTAGAATTTTACTTCACCCCAAATTGGCGACTCCGCTGGGGAAACCAATCCTTCTGTTTGCTTACTTGAAATTTCATGGTTTTGTGTGAACTTTTCTAGTTTCACCATTTCCCTTTAGTTCTGTCTTCTTTGCTTTGTTTACTGCTCTAGTTCTGAAATTCACTGTAGCAAGTCTAGTCTCAACCTTTGAAAAAAAAAATTCTTTGCATCCTCACTCAACATGCTTATTTCTCTGACAGACATGCTTAGAAATAGTCGTGTTAACCCTCTTCTGGCGCTTGTTGTCAGTTAGGCAATTGCGCTAATGCCTGTAAGTGAAGATTAGGGTTCACCCCAAATCTTGGCCAGTGTGTCTTGCTCTCTTGATTTATACCTTGTGGCTCATTTAGACTGTCTTCTCCCTGACTGGAAAGCTGCATTTCACTTGGTTTATTTGCTTGTTCACTTGCCTTCTTTTTGCTTGATTTCTTGGGTCCTTGGATGGTTTGTGGCCCCAGGGCGTCTAGGTTTTCATCCATTCAGTTGATTGTGAACTAAGTGAGTCAAGTTTTTGGTGAAGTTACTCCTTGAATTTCGTTTATAGTCCTCTTACTGCTTTTGTCTCCATCACACAAGTTTGAAAATTTTCGTTTTCTTGTCTAAATGTCTCTTTTTCAGCATAGATCACATTGCTTGTCTTGTTTTTGGTAGAGTCGTTGCATTATTAGTTTGAAAGAGATTTATTTTTGCGTTTTTCATTTGCTCGAGAATCGATTGTCTCGAAAACTTTTTCATTAAAGTGTTTTATGTGAAATTCATTTTGTCATTTCATGAAAAGTACATAACTCTAGTTTGCTGCATCAATATGTTACGTTAGTTAGTGTCATTGAAGACTAGGGTTGCATTTGCATTTGAAAGAAAAAAGAATTATCTTTACTTTTGAAAGGATTGTTTGGAGTTGTTGTGGCCACAACCACCACCCTATCAAAACTTTCCTACAAGTTTTTGGATGGGTCCCCTAGAATTTAATCTTGCATCTCTCTGAATGATATGTTTTACCCGAGGGATTTAGCTCTCTGGAGAGTCAAATCTTCAATTCACAAATGGTTAAAGCCCCCTTAATAAATCCCTTGCATATAACCTTGTTTAAGCCCTTCATTCATATGCTCATCGGGATTTATTTAACCCACAAAACCTTCCATCGCGTCATTATTCACGTCATATCTCTCTATAACGGAAATGCACAAAAACATGCGTAAATCCTCTTTTCCGCCCATTGCAATCAACACTCAGACTTAGTGTTCATTGTCACCTTCCAGACCCGACGGCAGTATTAACCCAAATTCATATATTCTGGGTCCGGAAGCCATATCGCATATCGCAATTGGCGGGGTCTCGGGGTTTATATATATATGGCACGCCACTATCCTCTGGACCCACTGGCATTATTAACCATATTCTATATATATCGGGTCCGGAGCTATATCGCATATCGCTATCATCCAGTCCCAACTCTTATTTATATAAAGGCACGCCACTGTTTATCGGACCCGATGGTTTTATTAAGCACGATATATATGTGTGTGTGTGTGTGTGTGTGTGTGTTTCGGGTCCGGGACCCATCGCTTATCGCTATTGGCGGGGTCCGGGGTCTATATATATGACGCACCATAATCACCCAGACCCACTGATGATTATAGAGCCGGGCATATAAATTTTCAAGTCCGTCCCAACAGCCAAACTCGGGTTTTCCCGTGTTTTCCCGTGTTCTTTGATAATATGTTGGGGTCGGGGTTCTTCAAAGAAGGAGTCTTATGCGGTGGACCCAAAAGGATTATGAACCATGACATATATGTATGTCGGGCCCGGCCAGTCGAAAGGGGCAATCGGCATAGCTTTAAGCCCAAACACATGGCGCGATGCGATGCGATATGGTGGACCTGATAAATTATAGGCTCCAGGACATAAATTTTGAAGTCCAACTGTACAACCCAGCTGTGGTTTTCACGTATATTCCTATGTATTCGGTAAAACGTCGTGGTTGTGATTTTTAATGTAAAAACCCATATGGCGGACCCGATATGATATAGGTTCCCATCTATAATGTTTCAAGTCCGGTCGTACGGCCTGGCCAATGGGGTTTGCTATGTTTTCCTGTGTTAAGCCCCTCCACCGTTGATCTACCCTTTGTGGATCCCACGGTCCACGTGGATTTCAAGTGAATGAGTTGCTCGCGGAATACCTGCCCGAAAAGCGGTATCCTCTTTCCTCCTAGCTGCTATGTGTCACTTGAAGAATGGAATTAGGGCCTTCCTCACAATACCAGTTACCACTCGGACCCTTCCTGAAATACCACTCGATCCATTGTTATGCAATGATTTTCAATGTAAAGTGGATTTTCGCTTGCGGAACTTAATTAATGCATGGGGTTAAAAACCAAGGGGCGATTCTTTCACAATTATTCCTTTTGATGTTATAAGCACTTCCTGAAGGTAATATTTGTGTTTTTTAAGCATTTTTTATCATATTTGCATAATAATAGCTGATGTGAATTATCTCTGCTGGAAAATTCGAACAAACTAGGTAATAGATAAAGGTAAATTATATCATGATGACATCTCTACACCACCGGTGTCGATACTGCAAAACACATTCTGCAAAATGGAATACGGACCGCCATAGTGCATAATGAAAGCACTCCCTCAATTCAGTAGAAGCACTCATGACAGCGTCATTTCATGAAGATGTCATCACTGCCAGATACATCACAAAGCATGCCAGATGTGGGATGATTAGCGCAACATCTTTAGTTTCCTTTAGGAAATGACAAATAATGATAGCCACTCCACACAGGTGCAAAGAAATCATACGCAGTCCTTCTCTGTTCCAAAGGCATCCATTCATTCCCCCAGGAAGTAGAACACTCCACCAAAGGTAACCTCGGTGTGTCAGCAGTTTCATCGACCGTTATCATCCATATATGCTAATATATGTAATGAAAAGAGGGGAAATGAAAGGTCATGGAAGACCGAGGGTCATTCAGGGCTGCATAAGTATTACCTTCGGATAGGAGAGAAGGGATTTTTGTTTGGAGAAAACAACTTTGATTTATTGTGAATAAAGAGGACTGTTTGGTTCAAGAAGGAGTCTGTTGTTTCAAATTTGTTTCCCTTTTCTCTGATATGTTTAGAATCAGTGTGTTGTTTATGGTATAAGGACAAATGTAATTTTCTTTGTGCACATTGATAACTAGTTGTTCATGGTTATTCCTGGTTATTTGAATGTAATTCAATAGCATTGATAATTCATGAAAGGTTGTTGATTCCAGACTTTGTTAAACATCAGTTGCAAATGTTATTTGTATGGAAAGGAATGTATATTCCTGTATAAGTAGTTGCGTTGCGATTAGGATTTAATACAACCTTGTTCTTATGTGGACCAGTAATTGATTCATTGGGACTTGGGATTTATATATGATGTTTAACCTCCTTTTGTTTCGCTCCTGCAAGATAGATTATGATAATTAGGACTAGATTAGATTAGTTAGAGGTAGTGTAGATAGGATTTAATACATAGTGGTTAGCTATTTTATTTTGTTGATTTAATTGAAGTCTTCTCCCCAGAAGCAATCTTTCAACACCTATTACAGTTCAGAGGGTCCCTTAAAACCTTTTGGAACTAGCCATTCCAAACGAAAGCAGGCCTAATTGGGGTCTGTGATCTGGTTAGTTCCCCTTGTTGATATAGCGAAAATTTTCCATGTCAACGGGAGTGTACTTGTTAGGAAACTAAGAATTGGAATGAATTTTTCATTATTTTATTTTTTTCTTTCGGTTGCTTGGTTGTTTGCATTTGATTTTGTTTTCTACCCTCTGTAGTGTAGACAATTCATCGAATTGAAAGGGTCTTGTATCATTTAGCTGCATCTAGGACTTTTCGAGTCACATCGCTAAAGCCTGAAAACCGAGACATAATTCAAGATAAACTTTAAAATAAAATCAATTAACCTAAGGCACATTTGAAACCTAACGATCACATCTAGAAGGTCTAGGCTAGAGACGTGTTCTAGCATCTTTAAACCTAGAAGTTGTCGTTAGCTTCGGCACTAGACAGCGCTAGTAGAGTCATCTTTGCTTCTTTCTCGACTCTTAAAACATGAAAGAGCACCAGTTCATTTATGCATCTTAAAAAATTGTTGCCCACGATCTTATAACATATTGTTAGTCTTTTCTAGACCAAATCATGAGTATTCCTTAAAGTACATTTTAAAGCCTTGAAATTTATCTCTCTTTTCCTGTTAACTGAGACAAGGTCATTATGGCTAAACCATTTGGTTCACCTAGTTCAACTTCCTCTCCTCCATCTGAAAGATTGCTTAAGGAGCCAGTTCCTGAATTACCAGAGTCACTCAAGGACCAAGGTGTTGAACTCGGAATCGTTCTGATAATTCAAGCTTTTTCATCTCATCCTCCACCTACTTCAGATACTGGGTCACCTTCTGATATTAGCCCAGAATCTCTGGACAATCCCATCCAGACTCCTGAGAGTTCACCGACTACTGAAGGTCAGCTTGGACTAGTTATATATCGTCTGAATCCTTTGCTCGACCCTATTGTGATATCACTGCAAGATTCGTACAATCCGTACGATCATATGGGTGTTCCTTTGGAATTATACCCTCGTACATCTTCAGCTATTCGTCGTCGCTTGTTCCTAGCTATGGAACCCAAAGGCGAAGCTCCAATTACCTCTCTGAATCAATCAGAAGTTTATACTCCACATACTATCAAAGAGGAAGAGCATCAATTTCCTCCTGAAGGTTTCCCCTACATGGAGAGCATTCCCATCAGTGTGTATCGGGATTTTCCACCTAATTATGTGACTTTAGCACAGTTGGTCTCAGGTACACCTAATGCCTCATCACTTTATCACAACCCTGTTTGGGCGTCTTGCACTATGCCCATGACAAGTCCGTTCATTCAAAACCCGACCTTCCAATAGCCAATAATTTATGCATTTACTTCAGTCCTGGTGCAACCCACCGTTCCAAACCCTCTTGTCCCGTCCATCCAAGGCACTCGTCCAATTCAATCGATAGTTTTGAGTCATGCTTATGTCGGTTCTTCGATCCCTCTAGTCAATGCATGGGTTGTGCCACCACATTGGGGGTAGAATTTGAATATGTCTATGGCGTCAGGTACAACCAATGTGAGTAACTCACAAACTCACATCATTGGATGAACCAATCTTCTTCTGGTGCTATCCAAAACCCTGTTGGTCCTATTAGATCAAGCAATGTCTAGTACCAATAGGTCCAAAATCCTATTGGTCCGTCTGGGTCAAGAAATTTCTAGTATCAACAGCCCTATGAGGCTCAGGTTCAGTACCAAGCTCCTTATGTTCCATATGGTTCCCAAGGAATGGTCAATCTGCCTTACGTCCTTCAACTTGGTCCGTCCACTTTTCCAGGTGGCTATGGCCAGATACATTTCGGAAATTTTCAAGGTCTTAATCCGGGAACTATTCAAGTACCCTTACAGTAGCAAGGACAACCTTTGCAGCAATAAGGGAAACCTTTGTTGTAGCAAGGGTTGTCTGCACAATAGCAAGGGTAGGTAATGCCGCAGCAAGGACAACTGCAACAACTGCAGGGTAACCCTCACAAAAGTTGCAGCAAACGATGCAGCTGCAGATGCAGTATGCTCAGCAAACCTCCCATCCTATGTCTTCGCAAGGCCAACCTCTGCAGTCATAGGGACAGCCTTTGTAGCCACAAGGTCAACCCTTGCAGCAACAGAACCAACCCGAGCAACAACAACCCTTATACACATATCAACAGGGTCAACCCTTGCAAGGATAAGGTTAGGGTCAAGTCTTGCAGTAGCAAGCCCAAAATCCTAATGTCCAAAGGCAACAAGTTCAGAATCCTTGTGTCAAAGGGCAGCAGGTCCAAAATCCCTATGTCTAAAGACAACAAGTGCAGAATCCTTATGTCCAAGGGCACCAGGTCCAAAATCCTCTTTTTCAGGGGTAGCAAGTTCAAAAACCGTATGTTTAGGGACAACAGGTGCAATATCCATATGTCCAAGGCCAACAGGCTCAACAACCTTTTACCCCGTTTTTTGCTTATCAGCAACCTGTGGCCAAATAGTTTCAAGGCTTTCAAGGTCAAAATCCTCCCTACGGGCAAGGTAACCTATAGTGGGGATGAAATAAAATGTCATCTGGGCAAAACCCTCCACTATGGGGCCAGAATCCTTACCAGCAGGGATGGGCTCCTCTGGTTGGACTCACTTATCGACCTTCAATGCCTTTCAATACTCAATTGTTGTTCTTGGCTACACTAGAGTTGCTAGATGTGTCTCAACTCACGAATGATCCAATTCTTCATTTGCCATACTAGCCTCTGGTTCCATCCAAGATTCTGAGCGATTGTCTAAGTTCGATGGAAAAGCAAAAGAAGAGCCCCAAGCCCATGTGATGACATATCACCTATGGTGCTCTTCGAATTCCTACATTGATGATTTTATTCGTCTCTGTCTTTTCCAACGAACCTTGATAGGTGCTACAACCAATTGGTACATCAAGCTCCCTCGAAGTACTTTTCATAACTTCAAATCTTTAGCCATGGATTTCCTCACACATTTCTAGTTGTCGGTTCACTATGAAACTGGCACTTATTTGCTTACATCGCTCAAGAAAGATATTGCGACACACATCTCCGATCACTTTGTATTCTTAGTCTGGCACTTTATGAGTTGCTACCTGATTCTCTAAGGCCATCATCTGATCCAACGACATCAAAGTCACAGGCTACACCTCCTGTTGACGGAGTAATTGGTTCAGTGTCCCAGACCCCTGCGAAATCTTCTTCCAAATAGAAGTCAGTCTCAAACACTGCTTCCAATAGTCCCTCCCAGAATTCACCTAGCCCTGGTAAAATCTCAGAGGTCCACGTTGTTCAGTCTACCACAGCGGACAAATCCTTGAAAGGTAAGAAGAAAGGCAAAGGCAAGGGTAAAGTTGATGCCCCAAAATAGGGTCCTCCTAAGTCATCTTCTGGTGATTTTTCACAACGGAAGCCTAAGTATACGTGCCTCATTTGTGAGGAGGATCACTATACTAGGGATTGTCCCCAATGGTCCAAAGTTAGTTGTTTGCTCAAAGGGACCCCAGCTGTCTGAAAAGAGTCGTTTCTATCTCAGCAGACTCAGATGGTAGACCAGGCTCAATCTTCTGCTTCCTCAAGATCATAAGTGTTCATGATGAGTACACCTATTAATGTGGCTACTAGGTCAAAATATTATCAAACTCCTACTCCGACAGTAGGGAAAGAGAAAGAAGCTACCCCTTCTTCTTTTGCCCCATCTAGTTCTGGCCCCCTTCATATTGAGCGCCCTAACCCTGATTCCGCCATTCGACCACCTTCTCGAGGTGTGCTAAGGAAGTCCTCGTACAATCCCAACGCTCGAGCCGCTCAGTACTACAATATTGTTGAGGATTTGGCTCAGGCACCATTAGCTATGTCTGCTCTCAAGGTACTCCAAAGCTGTCTGTCTCAACAGAATTCATTATTGTCGATTAGTGGAGGTATTTATCCTATTGATTCTAATTTGATATGTTTTGATCTAGAGAACCACGTTTTGCAACTGCTTCATCAGATTACCTTTCTCATTCAGGTAATCATCAATGAGAAAACCATTCATAGGACCGTCATCGATGAAGGTTCTTCTACCTGCATCATGTTAGTCACTTGTTGGAAGGAAATTGGTTCTCCTACTTTGAACCAGTCACCCAACAGATTGGAAGCTTTCGACGAGTGCGACTCAAGACCATTCAATGTCTTCCCAACCTTACCATTACTTTGAAGAGCAAGACAGTACACGTCGAGGTGGAGATTGTTGATGTTAATCTAAATTATAATCTTCTACTCGGACGGAGCTGGACCCATGCCATGCATGCTGTAGCCTCCTCCCTGTTCCGCGTGATTCATTTTCCCTATCAAGGGAAGATCGTCACAGTAAACCAACTGTCCTTCTTTGCCTCTTCCTCCTCAGATGGCAATGTTCTGTATGTCAAGCACATTG
The DNA here is from genome assembly GCA_000404065.3 of Pinus taeda. Taxonomy (NCBI): domain Eukaryota; kingdom Viridiplantae; phylum Streptophyta; class Pinopsida; order Pinales; family Pinaceae; genus Pinus; species Pinus taeda. The sequence continues at coordinate 228,501 of APFE030325236.1, forward strand.
GTGTTGCTTATGAGAGTGTGGGGGTAGGACTTTTTAAAGATTCTGCCTTGATGGGAATTTTTCCACTCCCACCTCCTCATGTTGCCTATGTCAACATGATCATGGTCAAATTTGATCCTTGGGTCATATCTTCACCGGATCTTGTTGATACATTGGGTGAGGTTATGCCATTTAGTCCCACCGAAATCAATTCTGTGGAAATTGTTTTGGCCTCAAGTTCAGTATCCTCTGATTTTCCTATTTCGAGGACATCTCTCGATACGTATTCTCAATCCCGATGGCTGTAAGGACTTTAGACACCACATATCTCCACAATAGTATGATATTGTCCACTTTGGGCCTAAGCCCTCATGGATTTGTTTTTGGGCTTTACCCCCAAAAGGCCTCATACCAATGGATATATGTGTCCATCCTTATATACCCATGATCCTCCCCACTTCTAGTGAATGTGGGACTTTGGTTGTATATCCGACAATCCTCCCCTCAAACAAAGGACCATCGAGCCTCCCCTCAAACGATTATCCATCCATACACTCTCTACCAACAAGGATTCTCTGCTCCAATGCATTGGAAGCACACGTCTTACATGGAGCACCACCTGCCTTGAGAGCTTGCTCTATCCCAGGTCAACTCCTCTTCACCGTGTTGGGACCAGGAAACGTCCATGAAGAATCTGGAGGACACCGCCTGTCTAACCTAGCTCATCCACGGATCCCATCGTGATATTACCGGGGCCCACCACCTTCGTTCAACATTCCGAGGATTCATCTACTTGGTTAACTTCATAACTTGGCTATGATACCACTTGTAAGGACTATGGACACCACATATCTCCACAATAGTATGATATTGTCCACTTTGGGCCTAAGCCCTCATGGATTTGTTTTTGGGCTTTACCCCCAAAAGGCCTCATCCCAATGGAGATATTTGTCCATCCTTATATACCCATGATCCTCCCCACTTCTAGTGAATGTGGGACTTTGGTCGTATATCCAACAATGGCTTGGTGCTTCGGAATTTCCTGATCCCTTAGCCAAGATTTTTCTTGTTGATGAAGTATCGTGGAAGTCTGGAGGAACCACCTTGGAATGATGCTCATCATCATTCCTCATTCCTTCCTAGCCCAACGATCATGTCTACTTGTCTCGAAGAGTTCTCTTCTCAGTTCTCTTCCCTACCGCTTCAAAATCTGATCATGACTCATGAAGTTTGGTTGGAAGGAAATTTGGGTAACATTACCCAAACGATGCCAATTGATATTTCCGTCAAGCCTGGTGTCATTGAAAAATGTCCATATCGGGGTAACTTGTTCTCGAAATGAGATCAAGCTCTATACTCGTCTGTTCCAAGAAATATGTGATGTGTTTGCATGGTCATATGAGGAAATTCCTAGCATTGATCCTAGCATCATCGCGCATGAAATACCAACTTATCCTCACTTGAAGCCCATTCGCCAATGGCTCCACCCAGTGCACCCCAGGAAAGCAACCGCTATCAAGGGTGAAGTTGAAAAAATTCTCAAAGCTGAATTCATTTATCTGATCCCTCTCATAGATTGGGTGTCAAATATTGTATATGTGGTAAAGAAATAAGGCACGATTCGTGTTTGCATCGATTACTATGATCTCAATCGTGCTTGTCCAAAGGATAACTATCCCACTCCCTTCATTGATCAAATCATTGATGAATGTGTTGGGAGCGAAATTTTTTCCTTTATGGATGATTTTTCTGGTTACAACCAGATTAACATTACGCAGACAGATCAAGAAAAGATGGCTTTTATCTGTCCATGGGGTACTTTCGTGTACAAAAAGCTCCCTTTTGGCCTAAAAAACGTTGGGGCTACATTCTAGAGGGAGGTGTCCTACGCGTTTCACGAAATTCGAAACATCGTTTAGCCTTACTTGGATGGTCTTCCTGCTCATTCTCGTAAGCGCCATGATCGCCCTGATCATCTTCAGTAGATTTTTCTTCATTGTAGACACTACAACATTCGATTGAATCCACATAAATGTGTTTCTGCGTCGAATCCAGATGACTCCTCGGCTTTATTGTCTCTAAGGAAATCATTCACCTTGATCCGCCTAAAGTCGAGGCCATTGTTAATTTACCCCCTCCATCTTCGTTGCGCCAACTTCAGAGCCTGCAGGGACAAGAAAATTTCCTTTGTCGTTTTGAACCCAATTGTCCTGATATAGTTTCAAGGTTTACCTGGTTGCTCAAGCAAGGAACACGCTTTGTTTGGGATGAGATTGCCCAAAAATCTTTCGATGACGTTAAGGTTGTACTCATCAATGCTCCTTTGTTGCATCCCCCAGATTATCATCATGATTACTTCCTTTATCTAGCTGCAGCCCCAAGCACCATTGCTATGGTGTTGGTACAAGACGATGACGAAGGCAATGAGCATCTTATTTACTACCTCAATTATAATCTCCTGGACATTGAAACACGTTATGATCATGTCGAGAAGTTAGTTTTGGCTGTCGTATAGGTTGTTCAGCGCTTTCAGCACTACATTCTCTTACACACTGCTACTATGATTTGTGAATGAAACCCCATGACCTACATCCTAACTCATCACTTGTTGGGGGGCAAGTATTCTAAATGGATTTTCATCCTTCAAGAATTAGATTTGGTGTTTACTACTACCAAATCTAAGAAATCACTGGTTTTTTCTGAGTTGATTTTCTCCCTTCCTTCTATGTTTCTCCCCGTTGGTGTCGATGAGCAGCTCCCAGACAAGTCTCTTTTCCTAATTAGCACCCTTGACCCGTGGTACAGTTATATCATCTTGTATCTCCAGATGTCCATGTTCCAGTCCATGTTGACTATGGATGATCACTGACACATTCAGCATCACTTCCAACCCTGTCGTATTATTGGAGATACTTTATACCGTGTCTGTGTCGATTCAGTTCTTCGTTGATGTCTTACTCTCGGGGAGGCTGAGAGAGTTCTCAATGACTGCCATTTTGGGGCATGTGGCGGTCATATGTCTAGATATGCTACTGCTCAAAAAATCCTTCCCGCTAGTTATTTCTCACCATCCATCTTTAAGGATTGCATCCTTTTCGTTTGCAAGTGTCATCAATACCAAATTTACCAGCGAAAGATGCACGCCCCGCCTGCTCACCTACAACCTGTCATTATTGTTGGTCCTTTTGCCAAATGGGGCATTGACTATATGACATGTAACCCTCATTTGGCTGGGGGGCATGGTTATATTATCATTGCTATGAATTATTTCACCAAATAGGCCGAAGCAATGCCTACATACTTTGCAAACGGTAAAACGGTGGCTCAATTTCTATTCAATCACATTATTTCCAAGTTTGGCATACCTCAAGCCATTGTCACCAACCATGGCTCCCAGTTTTGAGATTACATGATGGTTGAGGTGACCTGTACGTTGGGTTTACGCCACAATGGCTCCACCCCTTATTACCCTCAGGCCAATGGTCAAGTTGAAGTTGTGAACAAAGTTTTGGTTATAATGCTTCAACGTGCCATTGGGATGCATAAGTCAAATTGGCATCTCATGCTCTTTTCAGCTCTGTGGCCTTACCTAACCTTGACCAAGGATGCAACCGGTTTCAGACCATTCCAGCTAGTCTACGGTCTAGAAGTGATCCAAAATGGATCCTAGAACACTCTCTAAGTTTTCATGAACTCTTTAAAAATTATGCCAAAGATTCAAATTCTTATAATGATCAAGCTATCGAAGGGAATCCTCAGACAGTTGCAATGGCGATCAGTGCGGATCAACGAGGGTCGTCAATCTAGTGCGTAGAGCAGCAAACCATGGTAACACGTGCTGACACCAACCAGCAAATGCAGGGACAAATTAAGCAGCGAATGTAGTTTCTGATATGCGATTAGCGACAAGTTGCTAAGTCCCTAATCACATATCGCAGGGCAAACCTCTCAATGAAGAGAAGCCCTGAGCACCCGGACCCGAAATAATTATAAAACACAAAAAATATTGTTTTGGTTTTTTCAGAGTGGGATTCCACAAAACCAGCAGGATATTGGATTGGCTTTGAGTGATAACTGGTTTCGACTGAGCTGCCCGATGCCACACAGCAATTGCCACGCATCCCGGTGGGGAGAGAGAGAACCGCTCACATTGGATGGGTAAACATCATGCTACTTAGCCACCCGATATGAATGATGACTATCGGATCTGGGGCCCCAGATCAATGGCGAAGACGCGTTCCGATGGATGACTGAATTTGACAAGATTATAAAGCAAGATCACATAGGATTTGAAGTTCGATATGGCGATGCGTTGGCAGAAGGTTGTGTTTCATGGGCATTCTTGGAGTTAACAAAAAAAATGGTCATTTCAAATATGTCCAAGAGAACTGACACTCATCGGTTATAAAATAGGTGGCCACCTCCCTGTGAAGCATTTTACAGTGACTAATTACGTAGGACAGAGGGATTCAAAGGGACAGAGGCCGAGGAACCAGAAAGCTGGGAAATGGAAACAAACAGTCAGGAAGCAGAGTGGCTTTAAAGCCACAAACTGACGGAGAGAGAGGCATAGCAGTAAGCAGTAGGCAGTAAGCTGAAAGAAGAGAGAAGAAGCTGAGCTGACCTACAGAAGTGAAGGCAGCATCAAGCCAGAGTTAGGACAGAGACAGAGAGAGTCAGAGAGTCTGTGTACTCCAAAGAAGGCTTGAGAGGTTCAAGCACACTCCTCTGTAATGCCTGTCATGTATGAGTCAGATTGGGCTCATACTACTATGACTAATAGAGGTCAAGAGTCAATAAGGAGAGTCTGTGTACTCCAGATACTTGGGGAATCCAAGTACAGTCTTACTGATTTGTATCTGTTGTGTGAGACTCAAATTGAGCTCACTATTGTAAAAAATCTACTACGAAGACATAATAGAGAGGCCACCACTGAAGGCTGGACCAAGAGACATAGCCCAGGAGTATTGGGTGAACTCCTTATTAAACTTGTTCTGTTTATATGTGTTGTCTATTATGTTTTCTTTTACTGTTTCATTGTCTATGCATTTCACAATCTTATCGATCCGTTGCATAAAATAACATAGGCACATCCATGCACATGAGTTTGTAATACCTTATTGTTTGTCTTAGATCAATTATGGATCAAGTGGTATCAGAGATTTACGTTGTTAAGGTTAGACAAGCTTGTGTTGGATTTTTTTTTTTTTAATGCTAACTAGGACAAAGCTCAAATTATGAGAAGGAGAGTTGGTTGAAGCTAACCCAGAAATTGGAAGAGTCTATCCTAGGAGGAAAATGGCAGAAGAAATTCCCTTGGAATCAGACTTCCAGTTCATGGACAATTTCATGACCATGAGAGCCATGGTAGAAGAAATGTATAGAGAAATTAAGAGAGGTAGAGGTGAAGATTCTTCAACCTCAAAACTAGATAAAGGAGTAGAAGAACCTCTTCTAGTTGCCCACCCAGAAGGCAAAGAAAAACAAGAAACCTTCTTTGATTAAATTAGATGTGAAGTTTGATTTGCCAATTTATGACGAAGAATTGAATGCAGAAAAGCTAGATAACTGGATTAGACAGATTGATGTATATTGCAGAGTGCAGAACATCGATTCGGAAAGGAGAAAGATCCAGCTGGCTAGCCTACGCCTTGGAGGAACTGCCCTAGTATGGTGGGAAGGCAGGACACAAGCTGATTTGAAGAAGCATGGTAAAATTCTTTCTACCTAGAATGAATTTGTTTCTGCCATCAAAAACAATTCTATCCACTAGCTTATATGCAGCAAGCTATGATGAGTTGGAAAACTCTTCGCCAATTAAAAGGGTAAAGTGTACAAAGCTACACCCAAGAATTTAGAAAAAGAGCTTTGATTCTAGGAATTTCTTTAGACTCACCTGAAACTCTACTGAAGTATATAGGTGGTCTACACAGCTATTTAAAGCACACCATTCCCATGTTTAATCCTACTAGCATAAATGAGGTATCTGTTCAGGCTACACATATAGAGGCTAGAGGAAAGAATGTGAACCTAGAAGTTGAGGGATCATCAAACCCCACTGCAAGCAAGAACAAGGAAAAGAGAAAGCAGAAGTGGAAAGAGAGGAAGAAAAATGTTGTACAAAAGACCAAACCTTCATGCACTCACTACAAGAAGGATGGGCATGATGATGAACACTGTTGGATTCTGCATCCGGAGTTGAGGCCCAAGAAGTTCAATGGAAAAAGGAAGAAGATTGCTACAGCTATTCAGAAGGATTTAGGGTCAGACTCAGGGGATGAAACAACAATCACAGCCACAGGTATAAAAGGTAAAAATTATGAAGCATCTACTAGTAATTCTGCACAATCAACTGATAATGAAGAAAATGAGAGGAAAAGACATGAGCTTTTTCATATTATAGTTATTTCCAAGCATCAAAAGGTTGATACTTTGTTTGATAGTGGCTCACAAGTAAACTTAATTTCTGAAGCAATTGTAAAGAAGTTGGGATTACTAAACACACCTCACAAGAAGCCCTATCCATTGGGTTGGGTATGTGATAAAGCAAAGCTACAAGTGACTAGACAATGTAAACTTAGGTTTTATTTTGGGTCAACATTTGTAGATGAGGTTGAGTTAGATATCGTTCCCTTGGATATATGTGGAATTGTTTTAAGAAGTCCTTACTTGTATGATAGAAAAGTTATTTTCTACAGAGCTGAAAACAAGTATCAACTCGTTAAAAATGGAATCGAATATATTGTAAGAGCTCATAAACTCAAGAATAATTATACTCTCATAAACTCAGGGTAGATGAAAAGAATTGTAAATTCATGCAAACAATTTTTACTGATGGTTGTAAAGGAAAAGAAACTTGATAAAACAAATGTATTTTAAGGTTGTAACGCTAAACAACAAACTGATTTAGAAAAAGTTGTTTCAAAATATGATATGCTATTTCAAGAACCTAAAGGTCTGCCACCCAAAAAGGAAATAGTACATGATATTAATTTGCAGCAAGATGCTCCATTCCTAACATCGGATTGTACAGGTTGTCCACTTTAGAGAATGTAGAAATCAAGAAGCAGGTACAGGAGCTGCTTGAGAAAGGGTTCATAAGACCTAGCACATCACCATGTGGGTCTCCAATTGTCTTGGTGAGAAAGAAAGATGGCTCATGGAGAATGTACATTGATTACCGAGCACTGAATAAGATAATGATCAAAAATAGTTATCCCCTTCCTCACATAGATGATCTATAAGATCAGTTGAAAGAAGATATTTACTTTTCCAAGTTGGACTTGCATAGTGGCTACCATCAGGTCAGAGTTGCAGAGCAAGATGCATGGAAGACTACTTTCAAAACAAAGCAGGGATTGTAAGAGTGGTTAGTTATGCCTTTTGGCTTAACTAATGCTCCTACTACTTTCATGAGAGTAATGAATGATGTACTCAGGCCTTTTATTGATGATTTTGTCATTGTATATCTAGATGAAATTCTTATATTTAGTAAAACATGGGAAGAACATTTGAAGCATGTAAAGCAAACTCTAGATGTTTTGAAAAGAGAAAATCTTTATGTTAAGCTATCAAATGTGAATTTGGCAAAACATCTTGAATTATTTGGGTCATATTGTAGGGGGTGGTGAATTGAAGATAGATCCCTCTAAGGTTGCAGTCATTGTAAACTGGCCTAAACCCAAATCTGCTACCGAAGTTAGAAGCTTCCTAGGAGCAGCACAATATTGGAGAAAGTTTATTGCTAACTTTTCCTTGATTGCAGCTCCCTTACATGCTTTAACACGATTGAACAAGGTGTTTCAGTGGGGAGGCAAACAGAAAAAAGTCTTCGACACCTTAAAATAAAAGATTAGTACAACACCAGTACTAGCACTACCCGATCTTCAAAGACCCTATGAGATTGAAACGGATGCCATTGACTATGCCATGGGAGCAGTGTTGATGCAGCATGGTAAACCCGTATGTTATCATTCTAAGACATTTAATTCTGCAGTAGTTAATTATCCCACATATGATAAAGAATTATATGCATTAGCATAAAGTGTGAAAATGTGGAAAAATTACCTAATGGGCAAAGAGACAGTTATACATATTTATCATCAACCACTTCAATATTTACACTCAAAAACTAAGTTGCAGCAATCAAGACACTATAGGTGGATGGGTCTTCTACAATAGTTTCATCTTGTCATTAGATATAAAAGGGGCATACACAATAAAGTTGCACATATTTTGTCTAGACCAATCATAAATGCATATACTATACTTAAGCATAACTCAATAATGCATGAAAGCTACATTGAACAGTATGCTCAAGATATAGATTTTAAAGATGTATATGCAACTTTAAGTCATGGAAAACAAGTAGAAGTATTGGATTATCATGTTAAGGACCAACTCTTGTATCATTTTGGAAAGTTATGAATTCCTCAAACCGAAAGAGTAAAGATAATTTGAGAAGCATACACTTCTCTAATATCAGTTCACTTTGGGGTAAGTAAAACAACTGCAAAGATTTTGTTATTGGCCAAAAATGAATGAAATAGTTTCTAGATATGTAAGAGGGTGTACCATGTGTGCTAAAAGCAAGCCCAGCAATAGAAAACTAGGCTTGTACACTCCACTACCAGTTCCTTCCCATCCTTGGGAAAGTGTTTCCATGGACTTTGTTGGGGGACTACCTAAATCTAGAAAAGGTCATGAGTATTTATATGTTATTGTGCATAGGTTCAACAAAATGTGTATTTTAATACCCTGTAACAAACGAATTACAGCTGAACAAACACCAAAGTTGTTCTTTCAACATGTATGGGTTCATTTTGGATCCCTGATTTGTTGGGAAATTTTGGTTGAGTCTATGGGAATTGATGGACACCATACTGAAGAAGAGCACATCTTTTCATCCAAAAACAGATGGCCAAACAAAGATGGTCAACCGAACAATGATCCAGTTTCTCATAGGCTATTGCAGCAAGCATCCCAAGCTTTGGGATGAACATTTATGTTATGTGCAACATGCTTACAACTGGGCTAAACATTCTTCTACACAGAGATCTCTTTTTGAGACCTGTTTTGGTTTCACACCAAGGTCTCCCTTGGATTTTGTCTTTGGTAAAGACATGGCAGTTGACGGACACAGTGATGTGGACAAGGCAACCAAGTTCATTGAACAAATCCAAGAAATTCACCAGGTAGTATAGGAACACTTGGAAAAGAGCCAAGCCAAGTACAAGTTAAGGCATGATAAGCATCGGATTGAGCATAGTTTCCAAGTTGGTGATCAAGTTTGGTTGTATATCAGCAAAGACAGAATGCAAGGTGAAGGTAAGAAGCTAAAGCTAATAACATATGGACCTTTCAAGATACTTGAGAAAATCGGTGAGAATGATTTTCGCCTTGATTTGCCAGCTTACATGCACATCTATTCAGTAGTTAATGCAGAAATCTTGAGACTGTTTTAACCTTCATTGATTGAAGATCCCGAAGAGCAGAGTCAATTTCCTTCTATTGATGATCTGTTGCCTGAATATCTCAATGGATTATAGGAAGATATAGTTCTGGACAAGAAAGTGAGAACTATGCATAGAGGGGATGTTGAGTACCTCAGGATTGGACTCAAAGGTTCAAAATCAAGCAGTGCAAGATGGATAGAAATTGGGCAAGTAAGGAATGTATATCCTCACTTGGTTGATCATTAAAAACTAACTTTTGGTGGTCCAAAATCTTTTTCTATGGGAAGGCATGATCCAAAATGGATCCTAGAACACTCTCTAAGTTTTCATGAACTCTATAAAAATTATGCCAAAGATTAAAAGTCTTATAAAGATCAAGCTATCGGAGGGAATCCTCAGACAGTTGCAATGGCGATCAATGCGGATCAACGAGGGCCATTGATATAGCACGCAAAGCGGTGGACCATGGTAACATGCACTGACACCAACCAGCAAATGCAGGGACAAATTTAAGCAACTGAGGTAGTTTCCGATATGAGATCAGTGACAAGTCAATGATCACATATCGTAGGGCAAACCTCTCATTGAATAGAAGCCCTAAGCACCCAGACCCGAAATAATTATAAAACGCGAAAAATATTGTTTCGGTTCTGTCAGAGCAGGATTCCACAAAACTGGTAGGATATTGGACAGGCTTCGAGCGATAAGCAGTTGTGACCGAGTTTTGTCCGATGCCACACAGTGATTGCCACCCATCCCAATGGGGAGAGAAAAGAACCACTCACATCGGATGGGTAAACATCATGCTACTTATCAGCTCGATATGAACGATGACCGTCAGACCTGGGGCCCCAAATCAATGGCGAAGATGCATTCCGATGGATGACCAGATTTGACAAGGTTATAAAACAAGATCACATAGGATTTGAAGTCCGATATGGACGATGCGTTGGTAGAAGGTCGTGTTTCGCGGGCATTCTTGGAGTTAACAGAAAAAACAGTTGTTTCAAATATGTCCAAGAGAACTGATACTTAGCTGTTATAAAATAAGTTCCCACCTCCCTATGAGGCATTATACAATGACTGATTACGCAAGACAAAGGGATTCAAACGGACAGAGGCCGGGGAACTGGAAAGCCAAGAAGCGGAAATGAAAAGTCATGAAGCAGATTGGATTTAAAGCCACAAACTGATAGAGAGAGAGGCATAGCAGTAAGCAATAGGCAGTAAGCCTAAAGCAGAGAGAAGAAGCTGAGTTGACCTACAGAAGCAAAGGCAGCATCGAGCCAGATTTAGGACAGAGATAAAGAGAGTCAGAGAGTATGTGTACTCCAGAGAAGGCTTGAGAGGTTCAAACGCACTACTCTGTAATGCCTATCATGTATGAGTCTTAGATTTAGCTCATACTACTGTGACCAATAGAGGTCAAGAATCAGTAAGGAGAGTCTGTGTACTCCAGAGACTTGGGGAATCCAAGTACAGTCTTACTGATTTGTATCTGTTGTGCGAGACTCAAATTGAGCTCACTGTTGTAAAAACTCTGGTACGAAGACATAATAGAGATGCCACCACTAAAGGTTGGACCAGGAGACGTAGCCCAGGATTATTAGGTGAACTCCTTATCAAACTTGTTGTGTTTATATGTGTTTCCTATTATGTTTTCTTTTACTGCTTCATTGTCTGTGTGTTTCGCAATCTTATCGATTTGTTGCATAAAATAACATAAGCACATCCATGCACGTGAATCTGTAATACCTTATTGTTTGTCTTAGATCAATTACGGATCAGGAAGCAACGTTACCGATTGAGTGCGAAATTCCTTCACTCAAGCTAGCTATTGAACTTCTCCCTGAAACCTCACCTCAAGAAGAATGTCTCTTGTGTTTAGAACAGCTGGATGAGACTTGTTGTCTTTCTACTTTAGTCATCGAAGGACAAAAGAAATGATTCAAGTGCCATTTTGATCAGTCAATCTCCCCTCATGCGTTTTCTAAGGGTGACTTGGTTTTACTATATGATCAAGCTAATGATACGCTAGGGGCAGGCAAGTTTGAACCCATGTGGCATGGTCCCTACATTGTTAAACGTGTGTTGCAAAAAGGGGCCTATGAGCTAATTGATTATGAAGGAAATCCTTTAGACAAGCCCCAAAATGGGCTTTATCTCAAAAAATTACTATGCTTAGGTCATCTTGCATGGTTATTTGTGTACATTAATGTGTCATTCATTTTTTTGCAATGTGGTTTGGTGTGTTAGTTTTCAAACTACTTTCCTATTTACTATGTTTTTCCCTGCTTTGCAGATGTTTGTGACTCCTCCCATCGGTTTGGCTAATGGTGCTTGCCGTAGTACTCGGAATCTATCCTCCGCGGCATGGGTCATTTACGACCCTCATGGTGAGTTGATTGATCTTCAAGGTATTTTTTTAGGTCATACAACTAATAACATTGTTGAATACATCACAATTATCGAATTGTTATCATAAGCCATTGCTCTTGACATTCAGGAATTGGTTGTCAACCTGGATTCACATCTTGTTGTCCTTCAACTCAATGGGCAATATTCCATCAAAAACCCTCAGATATTGAGAATGTATCTACGTATTCATCTATAGGAGAGAAATTTTGATTACATTACATATCATCATATTCCCAGACACATGAATACATTAACAGATGCATTAACTAATTATGTGTTGGATAGACATTTACGAAACATGTGAAAAACTAAAGAAAATCATTTGTACCATAGTAAGCAAGAAAATACAACATATATATATGGCGATAATGTTTGATACATCAAAACCCCAAAAAATAATATGTGTGTTCAAATAACATCTACGGCTCGCAGGCCTCATATATCTGTAGCATGCAGGCCTCAAAAACTGTAAATGTTGGAACTAGGAACTAATCAGCATGGTGATCATGGTAACATGAAACTACTCGTGCTACACGAGTCAGCATTCGGTGGATCCGATCAGATACCCCCACCGTATGCCTCTGGTATTGGCATGGGATGTCTCCCACTCGAGCGTACTCTAGGATCCCACGAGTCAACCCATCAAGGTTCCTCGCAATCTCCTCCTCGTTGTCGCTCCCTTCCTAATAACAAGCGACATTAAACTGGTGAGTGATGCGCCTAGCTATCGGGGACATCCTGACAAAACGCTCTGGTCCAACATCTACATTAATAAAACAAAATGTTATAAACACATATATATCAAAAATAATTAAAAATTGATTTTTTACCTTCATCATCGAAATCCTCCCCATCTGGAAGCAGCATATTCGAATCTCTGTGGAAGCCAGTACTGCTTTAAGGCCAATCCTCCACTACTATCAGTTGTCGTCGTAGCCATGAGAAACATGCAGGCTTGTAGGACATATGCTGGCCCCTAGTGATTATAGGCATCAACCGACTCCAACGGACCATCCGTGGGTCTTGTGGCATCAATGGATCCACCTCAGTCAGCTGGTATTGGAACAACGAAACCCAATCCAAGAAGAAGGTCACTAGCACAAATCTGAAGCAAAATTGCTTCAGATTCCCTGCCTTAGCTTTTGACAAATAGCATTTCATGTTGATCTTCATGGCTTTCGCCCAACTGAAGATCGTTGGTGATGTACAGTCGATAGCATATAGAAGCTTCGACTTGTTGGTTTCATACTCTGCTCGGGACCCAGCCACTCTGTTGATGGTCAACAGTAGCACTCTCAGTGTAAGATCTTGCACAGTCGCGATTTCGAACTTGCCACTCTTGGATTTGAGGGTTTCTGGGCAATGTTCGGAAAGTAGCATGGATATGCTTGCCCCAATCGGCCGAGACCCATATAGGTTGATTGGTTCCCCTCTCTGGGGCACTCTTGTGATGAAATAGATGTCTGAAGTTTCTAACTCCAACTCCTGGTCACCAATGATAAAAATTTCTCAATTTATGCCCCAAAGACTAATCAGGTATCGAAGCAGCTCAGGTTGAGCCCGCATCCTTGGTGTGAGAAATAACTTGAGGAGCCCATAGTTCCTCAAGGCATCCAAGTAGTTTGGATCATCCATCGCTTGGGTGCCCACATCTTTGTGCTCACGTTCTTTCCAGTCTACCATTTTCGACAATTCTTTCCTACAAAAACCATGTATTCAAGTCAATAATCATTTTTAGCAAATGAAATTTGGATTCAAACGATGGATTTAAGAGAAATTTTGATTTTTTATTCGTTCACAGTGTCGGCACACCTGTTTTAAAAATAGTTGCGTCGACAGCGCGGTTAGTCGTTTTAGCAACCCTCAGGCGGTGCGATTCCGTGCCTGGAAATCGCATCGACCAAGGGCGATTTTTTTTTGCCAAAACCTCCCTCAGAAACCCAAAAAATGGATAAAAACATGAATAAATAGTATGGAAATGGAGCTTAAGGGCTTGGCTCTTACCTGCAACTAACAGCTCGGCGAATGACCTCTTGGATCTCCTGTGATCTGCTCCGGAAAAATTATGGCACAAGTGGGTAAAAAGTTTTTCACACAAAGGTAAAATGGTAAATGGTAAAAAATATTTACTTTTCCATCCTTTTATTTAGTTTTCATGAAATATTAGGGTTTTTAAGTATTCTTGACCTATTTTGCCTCAAGAATTGGATAATGCATTTTACCTTTTGCACAACAACAAGTGATGGATGTTCGACAATGGTAGTGAGTCATGTTTCAGCTCTTTTCTCAACTCGTAAAACTCAAATGAAAAGATTGCCGAGTATTTTTCCCTTTTGACTCATAAAAGAGAATAAAATGGGGTGGCTGCTTTCAAGCTCTTTTCCAACCCTTTAAACACGAAAATATTGTTGAGCTCTTGTCATTTTGAACTCGTTAAAGGCTTTGAAACGTCATACACCCAGTATACGTTTACCTCTTTTTTGGGCTGGGATGCACTATTTACGAAAATGGTACTCCTTGACTGAAATGGTCAAGCGGTTCTCTCAAGTATCATTTTCTACCTTTTCGGGATCGAGGGACACAAATGTGCGAAAAGGGACCATGTGGAGTTTTATTTTCCGTGTCTTTTTTAAACTCTCTAAACATGAAAAAGATACCGAGTTTCACCTTTGTCGGACTCGTTAAAATATTAAATGACATCGGATTCGTCACCATGATGGACATGAGCTTCTCCTTCCTAGGGCTCTTTAAACTTACTAGGTTGGATTCATCCGAAGAATGGACTTACAGTGCAACCACATGCTATCCCCTTCAAGCTTGTAATAAAAAATAATTGGGGTACCTACCAGAAATGGTGGGGGAAAATTTGGAAATTCGATCGGTCGTGTCAGCAACTCACTCTTGAACATGAAACTTTCGGTTTCATGTCGGGTTGGGATATCCTCCTCTTCATCATTGACCTTCTTGGGTTGGGCCGTTTATTTTTTCCTTCCATTTAATCTCTGCCACGTCATCATGACCACCAATCCTATGGATCCAAAAGCTGCCAAACTCTGATTCATGTCACCGATATGTTCAAGAGTTGTCCTTCTGCAGTTACACTTACCCCTGATTCTCTGTATCATCCAAAATCATTTTGCATCCATTTGTCTCGTATTGATCATGTGGGATACATTATGGCCCTCCTTCGACACGGTCACTTCCTGTCGACTCCAGCTCATTATCTAGGAAGTTGACTGAGAAACTCCCTTCCAGTACCTTAGATCTTGCATGCCCTAATGGAAAGTTCTTCACACTCAACGACAAGTTCACATCATTGGCTTTCGATCGGGTGATTTCACGGGTTTTCGACTTCAATTCCTTTGTTCACATTCCATGAATTGTGTTGATAGTACCTTAAGGACCATTGTCATTACTGGTGGTTTCTCGTGCACTTATTAACAATTCACATCATCGGCTGGTAATCAAGCAGTTTTCTAGCATGTTCAATGTCAACACATCTATTCACATGTTAGAATTTGTACTTTGATCAGGTCATGTTGGAGCGCAAGACCCTGGGCTCAGTTTACAAAAGTCCAGGTTGCAAGGCGATGTGACATGATTGTGCTGATATGCATGACTCTTACAGATGGGTGGCTGTGACCATACCATGACTTGTCATACATGATCCTTCTCATTATTAGATGGTTGCGCCCATGCCTGGATCCATTTACATGATCATTCTCTAGAGGGTTGCGTCCATACCACGATTCATGTATCATTTGACAGGGTTTCCAGTAATGTATATGTATCTGTACTTTCTTGCAGGTTTTCGGAAGATAGACTCTGGTTCCCTACTCTGATTCATAAAGCATTTCACCCCTCACTCTAGTTCGGCCTTCATGCTTTAGGGGGAATCTGTTACATAGCATTTTGTCACTGTCCCTGTACTCCCTGTTACATGATTGTGGAGGACCACTACAGTGAAGCCTACATGCTTTCCCTTCATGAAGAAACTCCCATTGTGTCCCTCTTCATGAGGAGAACAATTCCTTTTGCATCATTTCCCAAAAATCTTATGTTTTTCCTAGTGTACAAGACCGGCGCTAATGACCCATGTCCTCCTTGCACCAATATGCATGGATTATAACTGTCCCTAGCACCCACTGGAGCGACTGAGCCTTTTTCCAGTCGTGCTGACCCTCTTTTGGAAAGTTTTTTAAATAAGGGTCCGAAGCTTTCAGCTCTAGAAGCTTCATAACGGAAGTCTAGAAAATGTTTAGGCCGGATGGAGTTGAGGAGATCAATTGGGCTCCTTTCCCCTATTAGGATGGAACTACCTCAAGATATAAGACCTTCTCCCATGAGAAGAAGAGCCATCTCCCTTCCATCCATGCTATATAAACCTCCATTTTCCCACGCACAAGCTAGTTCTAATTAGGCACTAGTTGAAGTTTTGTTTGTGGAGTAATCAGCAAGTTATTCATAGTTGTAGCTCTCTAGTTGTGTGTGAGGGAGATGTGTGAATTTGGTTTAGTGTGAAGACTAAACGGAAGAGCCTTAAAGCTACCATTGTTGAGGCCATGATGGAATTCTAATAGAAGTGTGTGGGAACCTGGATTTGTCAGATGATGCAGGGTAACACGCCTGCAAACCAGGATCTTCATATGCTGGCTATCACGGGTTAGCAATCTCCATGAATTTGGCAGTAAAACTCAATAAAAACTCACAACAATTCTATCACGGGTTAGGATCCTTCAATAAAACTCACAGCGATTCTACTCTGTTGTATATTCAAAACTGGTTATGATCAGATCTTTAAACTTCTTTAAATCTCTCTCACTGTCAGGCTAATCGTGGACCAACCCTTTTCAAATTTACATCCAAAATTTCGGATCCAATAAACAGTTTCAGAAGGAATGTGTCAGCAATCGGTCAACAAAATGGCAACATTCAATTAACTGTGGAATACGCACAGTTAAAAAAAAAAACATTTAATTGAACCATGCGCTCCTCGGCTCCAGGATTTCTTTCAGGCATTCTCTCCTTAACGCATTCAATACACCGCTTGCTTCTTTATCATAGCAATTCCCTTTTGTTGGTTACCAATGAGAAGTTAAAAAAAATATTGATAGAACCACGCGCTTAACGCACATCAATTTAATAAAACACAACCATTATCCATGAACCGCTGTCATAATTCTTATAGCAGCGCGCACAGCCCATGGTCTGTACACACACTCAGCTCCTCCGATCCGCTTACATTCCACACGCACTCACGCGGTATTAAGTTGATACCGAGCCTTCACCCGGCGCCATCATTTCTGGACAATGATTCAAATGGAAAACAGTTATAAAACAACGCACCAACGCACCATAATTACTCAAATTTTAATTGCTTGTATCCACCCCTGCAAAACAAAACTCAACGCAACCTTATATCATCCAGCTTACCACTTAATCACTTGCTCATCGACCTCTGTCAGCTATTGATTCCAGACAGCGCTTTTTTACATACATTTAAAACCTATTCAAGTGGGAATTTAACACGATTTTGTATCATTTGATTTCAACGTTATTCCGTGCCCAAATTGTCACACCAATGATACAGCTATTGCAAAAATTAATACTCTACTGCTCACAAAAATATTTCTGAATCGAACCTTGTCCAATTTGAGGTATGTACAGTTCCACACATCAAACAGTTTTCAGCCTTACTGTTTCCCCAACGATCCATCAAAATCATAGATTCAATTACATATAAATCCAACACTCATTCACACCAAGATTCAGCGCTCGATTCAAGTATTTTAACTCATAAACAGTGATTTCACAACACCACATATTATAAACCCAGTACTCTCAATTTAAAACTCAGTGACAGAAAACCACTCCATAAATGTAACCGAACAATTCTGAAACCACACTATTTTTTATATTATTAACAAATGCAAATACTTACAGCGCTGGTCTTTGCCGAATATTCAACATTTAGGCCATCTACAAATTGCCCGAAGGCATCCAATCAGAAAACCTCTCAAATCTGAGCTTTCGCTCCTCTCCAAAATCTCTACGAAGAGTCTCCTTCTTATTACAATTTTCACTATATTTTATCCACTAATTCCTCTAACAATAGATAATGTATTCTCCTATCATTAAAAATCAAACAGAAATCTTCTATTTCGTTGCTTTCAAGCACACTTAGACTAACAACTATTATCTCTACATTTAAATAAGATAATCTCTTATTTATTACAATAACAGACTATTTGAGGAATCCAACCTCCTCAGTAAATCTATTTTTGACCGACAGCTAATGAATTTCACTCTATTTTAGCCACAACTTGTGACCATTTCATCAAATTGTTGGCTGGGTCTAGATGCTCCTGCATCAGACTCCCAAAGTTTAAATTAACCCTGATCTCCTAATCATGCAATTCTGTTCTGTGTCCTCCTGGATCCCATACTTGTCTTCTGGAACAGAGAACTTCTTTTCCTTTCATTTGACTGCTCAACTGAGTCAAATGTTTCTCAGCACCGGCGACAATACCTGCATTCACCAATAAATTGTTAGTTTTAAAAAAAGAGGACCTTTCGGTCTCTTTTGATGCTTCAGGCATCAATCTCCCATCATTGACTTTCTGGACTTCAATAGATCTTGTTTCGAATTTTTGGCCGCTTTCGCCTTCATCCTGCTGATTCACAGTTTCCTTAATGTCCCTACAGACCCAACTTCCTTGTGGATTTTGATCTTCCATTTCACTGCCAAATAACTTCTGCTCGATTCCTCTGATTTCGACATCATATCTGTCAATGTCGTTTTCTGTACCTACAGTTACATCATTATTTGAAAATTTATAACATTCATTCAACTCCATAAATGTTAAAAATATTTCATTTCTATCATGCACAGTAACGGTAATTTCTCCTGGATCAGATTCAACAGGTTTTCCTCCTCCATCAGGTTCCTTTAGCCACCGTTCCAAAAACTCGATTTCCCTCTGAAATCTTTTTAGCGCTTCATCACTACCTTTACTCTGGTAATCTTCCTAAGTTATCTTGGTTTCAACATCATTACATCGAAAACTTTCATCAGCAATTTCATTAAACAAATACATTTTTTTACCTTGGAATTTTTCTTCGGCGTTTCCACTTTTCTCCTGTTCCATAACAGTTTTGAATTGCTGTCTTACTCCCAACAAGACTTCATTTATGATTTCTCCCTGTTGTGTTAAATCGTTACCTTCCTTCTCTGAAAGGAATTTTCTACCAGACTTTACCTCAAACGTTTCATTCTCCTTTGTGACAGTTCCATTAGACTGCTCACCATCTATCGCACATCCTGCAAACATACATGAATTGTGAGAAAATTTACAAGGCTTCATAGCCTTACCTGTTTCTCTCATCATTACCTCTTTAGATGCTTCTGAACTATCCCAATATTTCATGAGATCTTCCTCATTGATCTCTTCACCCAGAATTTCGCCATGTTCTGGGCCACAAATGGAAACATCCATTTTCAACTCAGCCTCCCTGAGTTCTCTACAACTCAACATCTGCTCGAGCTTCCTTAGCTCTTCTGCCAACTGTATGTTTATCAGAGTTTTCCTCTTTGCGTGTAGCTTCTGCCACTTCATCCTCTTTCTCATGGTCCAACCATGTGTCCGATTTTTCACATTTTCCTGCAACAACTCCATTAACAATTCAAGGTGAATTGTTATTTCAACTTTCTCCCGCTCGTACTATTCATCTGTCAACTGCTCACATATGCCACTTACCTTGGCATTTTCCCTCTTCCTTCCTCTGTTGAGGTCTTTTCCAGAACCTCTGAAATGACTATCAGCAGTCATCTTCATCAGTTTCACAATCCGCCATTCACTCACCACATGCAATTAAATAAATTAAAAAAACTTGAATCCTCTCCCAAAGCCATTCAACAAAACCTTCTGTTTTCATTTAGAAAATAAATATTCTTCAATATCAACAGAGCCAGGCTCTAATACCAAAAAATGATGCAGGGTAACACGCCTGCAAACCAGGATCTTCATATGCTCGCTATCACGGGTTAGCAATCTCCATGAATTCGGCAGTAAAACTCAATAAAAACTCACAACGATTCTATCACGGGTTAGGATCCTTCAATAAAACTCACAGCAATTCTACTCCGCTGTATATTCAAAACTGGTTATGATCAGATCTTTAAACTTCTTTAAATCTCTCTCACTGTCAGGCTAATCGTGGACCAACCCTTTTCAAATTTACATCCAAAATTTCGGATCCAATAAACAGTTTCAGAAGGAATGTGTCAGCAATCGGTCAACAAAATGGCAACATTTGATTAACTGTGGAATATGCACAGTTAAAAAAAACATTTAATTGAACCATGCGCTCCTCGGCTCCAGGATTTCTTTCAGGCATTCGCTCCTTAACGCATTCAATACACCGCCTGCTTCTTTATCATAGCAATTCCCTTTTGTTGGTTACCAATGAGCAGTTAAAAAAAATACTGATAGAACCACGCGCTTAACGCACATCAATTTAATAAAACACAACAATTATCCATGAACCGCTGTCATAATTCTTATAGCAGTGCGCACAGCCCATGGTCTGTACACACACTCAGCTCCTCCGATCCGCGTACATTCCACACGCACTCACGCGGTATTAAGTTGATACCGAGCCTTCACCCGGCGCCATCATTTCTGGACATTGATTCAAATGGCAAACAGTTATAAAACAACGCACCAACGCACCATAATTACTCAGATTTTAATTGCTTGTGTCCACCCCTGCAAAACAAAACTCAGCGCAACCTTATATCATCCAGCTTATCACTTACTCACTTGCTCATCGACCTCTGTCAGCTATTGATTCCAAACAGCGCTTTTTTACATACATTTAAAACCTATTCAAGTGGGAATTTAACATGATTTTGTATCATTTGATTTCAACGTTATTCCGTGCCCAAATTGTCACACCAATGATACAGCTATTGCAAAAATTAATACTCTACTGCTCACAAAAATATTTCTGAATCGAACCTTGTCCAATTTGAGGTATGTACAGTTCCACACATCAAACAGTTTTCAGCCTTACTGTTTCCCCAACGATCCATCAAAATCATAGATTCAATTACTTATAAATCCAACACTCATTCACAGCAAGATTCAGCGCTCGATTCAAGTATTTTAACTCATAAACAGTGATTTCACAACACCAAATATTATAAACCCAGTACTCTCAATTTAAAACTCAGTGAAAGAAAACCACTCCATAAATGTAACCGCACAATTCTGAAACCACACTATTTTTTTTTTATTAACAAATGCAAATACTTACAGCGCTGGTTTTTGCCGAATATTCAACATTTAGGCCATCTACAAATTACCCGAAGGCATCCAATCAGAAAACCTCTCAAATCTGAGCTTTCGCTCCTCTCCAAAATCTCTACGAAGAGTCTCCTTCTTATTACAATTTTCACTATATTTTATCCAATAATTCCTCTAACAATAGATAATGTATTCTCCTATCATTAAAAATCAAACAGAAATCTTCTATTTCGTTGCTTTCAAGCACACTTAGACTAACAACTATTATCTCGACATTTAAATAAGATAATCTCTTATTTATTACAATAACAGACTATTTGAGGAATCCAACCTCCTCAGTAAATCTATTTTTGACCGACAGCTAATGAATTTCACTCTATTTTAGCCACAACATGTGACCA
This sequence comes from Pinus taeda, assembly GCA_000404065.3. Lineage (NCBI taxonomy): Eukaryota > Viridiplantae > Streptophyta > Pinopsida > Pinales > Pinaceae > Pinus > Pinus taeda. Next base: position 250,062 of record APFE030325236.1, read on the forward strand.
TTTCATCACATTGCTAGCTGGGTCTAGATGCTCCTGCATCATCAGAGTAGAACAACAACATCAAGAAAATAGTTGTAATCTCTTCTTGATTTAATATATATGCAACTATTGATTGATTTCCTACATAGTATGTCATCTCACATGTTTATGGCTTAATGTTTCTTGACTTGTTAAGTAGGTTCAATATAATTTTTCTATTATCACAGTTAAAATATTAAACGACATCGGATTTGTCACCATTATGGACATGAGCTTCTCCTTCCTAGGGCTTGTTAAACTTACTAGGTCGATTTCATCCGAAGGATGGACTTACAATGCAAGCACATGCTATCTCCTTCAAGCTTGTGATCAAAATCTTTAACTTTTGGATTTTCTTTTTGAGGAAGGATTTTTGTTTGGGGTAAAACCTATGTTTCCTTATTGACTTTCTTTCTTCTAAGACTTTCTCTGTTCATTTTCTGCAAAATTTCTACAATTGGTAGATCATCCTCTGACAATTATTATTGATGTTGTGGTCCCTGTTCTATTATTGTCTCAATTTTTCTCTTTCTTCCCCTTAGGGTTTTTCTACCGCTTGGTTGTTCAAGGGTTTTTTCTTCAAAGTTATTTCTTACTATAAAATCTTCCCAATTATCACCTATTCTTTGAAGATGAAACTCAATCAAGATTTTAATTAACCCATGATGGTACATTGTGTTGTCTATAAGGTAGATTTTCTTCTAAACATTTACTAACATTTTCTTAAGGCTATGCAAAGAAATTATGGAAGATTCATTTGATGCTCTTCAAGGAAATTCATCAATAGACAAATGTGATAGAAAAACATACACCCAAATTAGCCTTTGCAAGTAACAAATTTCTGAAGGACAAGGAGAAAATTTCTCCATTTACTTTTGAGGGCAGAACTAGGAATACCTTTTCTGAAGACAGTAGTATCCATGCTTGGGTTTTTCAAGAAAATTTTCCAGTCCTCCTCTTCAATTCCTCTGTTCTTGAACCATTTTTATCCAGCTCTAGACAGTCCGGTGGCTTCTACAATTAGGGACTTTGTTACTGCGAATTTGACATCACTTATTCGAAGTTCTCTTCCATAAAAAGATCATGCAAAGGTTTTTGTCACCTCCCTGTGGAAACCATCAAAATCTTTTATGAAATCTAACCACTAAACTTTATGTAACAATTCTCTGGTCTGGGGGTATCCTTCCAAGAATTTCCTTCCTATTGGTTCTCTTCAATCAATAATGCTCGTGGTGAGAGATGTTTTGTCTCAAGAACTATTTTACTTGGCAGGGAAAATGGTATCAATAGGGTTTCGCTTTTAGAATGGAGAGATTGTATGAATTTGGAAGAATGAGAGAACGGGAAAGTATAATGAAGTTTCAGGGAGATGAGTTTGATTCAATGATTCAACGATCAAATCGATGGATCTGAAGTGAGTATGGGATTGGAGTTAAAATGGTGGAAAACTATAATGGATTTGCAAAGGGACTATCATCCATGAACTGCAATGATTTCAGGAAAATATATTTATTATTATATATATATATATATATATATATTATATAATATATATATATATTATATATATATATATATATATTCGGTAATGTTATGTCTACATAATTCATTTATACAATATTTTAAACCCTATTGTAAAATTAAAGTGTTTCATACCTTAGATTTATTTGCTAACCTTTATTTGTCATTTGTAGGTACTTTTCCCTTTGAAAGGAGTCAATCATTTCTTCAATTTGAGCCACCAAGTGTCCCTATTAGATTCGCTGCAAAAACTTTGTCAGAGCTACAAAAACTTGCTTGAGCTGCAAAAATTCACTAATTATGTAGCTAAAAGATTTTCAAGAAAGGGATGCTTAGAAAAAGTTTTTTTTTTTTTTTTAGAAAAATGATTAAGAGAAAATTTAAGGTGCCAACAAGAGTTGGTTTTCACTTTAAATTTTCTCCATAAGCATGCTAACAACTTGTTGGTTTTCATGTTTATACATTATTATATTTTTATTTTATTATTATTATTAATTTTTTATATGAAAATAGAGAAAAAATAAATTTTCTAAGGTGGAAAAGAAGAAGAATTCTTCTCAACCATCTTCAATTCTGAATTGTCTTGGAAAATTTTGACAAATTCTTCTTTGGTCAATGGCTTCTGATAAAGTCTAAGTCGATTTTCATTCACTAAAAGATTAATTTTCTCTTCATCAATAGTCCTGATTTTGACTGCACCATTGTCAAAGACATTTTCAACTTCATAAGGTCCAAGCTAGTGAGTTTCGAAATTTCCTTGGAAGTTTTTGAACTTTGAATCAAAAAGTAATGCCCAATCTCCTGGATAAAAGTTTCTCTTTGATGTATTTGTCATGCCATCTGGATCTCTCTTGTTGAACTAGGTTGGTCTTCTGGAAGGCATCTTGTCTTATTTCATCAATCTCATTGAGTTGTCCCATCCTTTTCTTTTCTGCTTTTGATAAGTCAAGATCCAATTGGATTGCTGTTTTATATGTCTAGATCTAGAACTGTCTTGGAGACAAGACCTGCTTCCCATAAACAATTTCAATGGGAGTATGTCCTATAGTGCTTCTCCATGTAGTTCTATAAGCCCACAAAGCTTCTGGAAGCTTTTCTGCCCAGACCTTCCTATGTAAGTGTATAGTCTTGGTGAGAATTGCTTCAATCACCTTGTTTGTAGACTCAACTTGTCCATTAGCTTGTGGATGGTATGGAGTAGATTTCTGATGCTTTATTTTGTACTGTTTTGTATTGGGACACCAAAACGAGTGAAAATATCGTAAAAAGGAAATGAAACTACAACATTTTCAGTAGCAAAAGGAAGTGCTTTAGCTTCTACCCATTTAGTGACATAATCAGGACATACCAGAATATACCTTTTTTGTTTTGAAGGTGGATTGATTGGACATTTCTCAAAAGGTTCAATGAGTACCTGAGGTTGTAATGGCATTTCATTTGAAAGAGTAGGTTTCGCCATCCTTTGACCACTATCACATCGCTTAACATATTCCTTGGTATCCTTGAAAATGGAAGGCCAATAATATCCTAAGAGAAGGATCTTATAAGCAGTTCTTTTGTCAGAGAAATGCCCTCCACATGGTTCATCATGGCATGCTTTAAGTACCTCTAGTATCTCATCTTCTTGAACATATCTTCTGATCATGAGATCTGGTCATGTTTTGTACAACTCTTCGTTTATCCATGAGTAAAATGTGTTGCTGTGAATTGTCCTCCTCTTTTCTCTAGGAGACAAATGAAATGGTAATTTCCTTGTAGCTAAATAATTAGCAATATCTGCAAACCAAGGTGATTTAGTAGATACTGCAAAAATATATTCATAGGGAAATTTCTCCTCCACAGGTTTATCATTGTTATCATTCTGAATTCTAGATAAAAAGTCAGCAATTGTATTTTGTATTTCAGGTCGATCTAGAATGGTGATGTTGAATTCTTGCAATAGTAAGAACCATTTGGTTATTCTTCCATTAGTGATTGGTTTATTCATTAGATAGCTAATGGTAGAATGGTCTGTGTGAATGAAAGTTTCGTAGCCAGTTATATGATGCCTGAATTTATTAATGGCATGAACTACAGCTAAGTTCCTTCTCAATTACAAAATAATTTAGTTCTATTGGAATTAAATTTTTACTGGTATAATAGATTGCATAAGGAGTAAGGTCTTTTTGTCCTAACAGAGCTCCTAAGGCTATGTCTGAAGCATCGGTTGATATATCGGAAAGAAATTTCCAATTAGGTCCTTTTAAAATATGTGCTTCAGAGATTTTCTTTTTCAAAGTTTCAAAGGCATTTTCACAATCAAGATCCCAACTGAATTCACAGTCTTTGGTAAGTAGTTTGAAGAGTGGAGATGCAATTTTTGTGAAGTTTTCTTTGAATCTTCTATAGTATCCAGTAAAACCAAGAAAACTCCTAACATCTCGTTGACAATTTGTCACTGATAATTTAGAAATGACCTCTAGATGAGCCTACCTTAATTCCATCTCCTGAACTATGGTGACCTAAAAAAATTCCTTCGTTGAACATCATAAAACATTTCTCATGACTTAACGAAATATTTGTTTCTTTACATATTATTAGAATTTTTTCTAAATTTTCAAGTGCTTCTTCAAAATAATTTCAATAAACTGTGAAATCATCCATATATACGTCCACACAATCATGAATAAGATCATTGAAAATTCTGAGGACTGCTCTTTGGAATGTTGCCGGAGCATTGCATAATCCAAAAGGAAGTACTCGGTAAACATAAATTCCTCATGGACAGGTAATGTGGTTTTATCTTGATCCTCATGTGCTGACAGAATTTGAGTGTATCCACTAAAACCGTCCAAAAACAAAAAAAATATTTTTCCCTCCTAATGTGTCTAAGACTTGATCTATGAAATGAAGTGGAAAGTGGTCTTTTAATGTCGCTTTATTCAATTCCATGTAATTGATACATGCTCTCCATTTCTCATTTTTCTTAGGAACGATTACTAGGGGTGAAACCCACTGACCATCTGATATTGGATAAATGAAGTTTACATTTAGTAGTTTTTGTAATTCCTCCTTAACAATTTCTTTCATATTTGGATTCATTCTTATTTGTGGTTGTCTAACTAGTCTCGCACTTTGTTCAATGTAGATATGATGCATGCCAGTTTTAGGATTAATTCCTCTCATGTCAGTGTATTACCATGCATAAGAAAAAGAGTGTTTTTGTAAAAAATTTACCAGTTAGTTTTTTTGTAACCCTTCCAGGTTTTCATTAATCTTCAAAGTTTTGCCTCGAAAATTTTCTATTGAAGAGTTTCCAATTTTTTCCATAGAGTGTAGAGATACGTGTCTAGATGATAGATATTCGATTCGACTACGGTCATAATGTGAGGAGGATTCATTATTTTCCATTAAATTTAAAATTTGGTCATCCTCTCTTACTTGTTCAGTAGTGAAAACTGGTTGTATATCATTATCATCATCTATCCATTCCTCACACTCTATTTCTATTGTTTCTTTTACAGGTGGATACAATGTAAATTTATTTGTAGAACTTCCATATGAGAGAAACATATCACCTGATCCACAACCGATGAAAGCACCAGCTGTAGCTAACCAAGGTCTTCCTAGGATTAATGGATGTCCTCCTAGATTATTCTTGGGTGTTAAAACCATGAAGTCGACAGGATATTCCCAAGAATCTAAGGGTACACGAACATCTTCTAACACACCATTAAGTTCAATTACGGACCTATTTGCTAATTGAAATAATGTTGGTGTGTATTGAATATTAGGAAGCCTTAGTGAATCCATGATTTGTTTACTCATTATGTTTATGGCTGCTTCTAGATCAATCAGTGTGTTTGGTATTTCAATTAAATTGATGTGAATTTTCACAATGGGGCTACTTGGATCTAGATATTTTTGTATTGTTGCTTTTCCCATCATGATAGCTGCAATTTTACCAACTAATTGAATTATTTTTGTGTCTTTTATTTTTCTTCCTGATCTTTGAGTACTCAATTCCTTGATTGTTTTTGCAAAAATTGGTATTTCTTTTATAGGTTGCAATAAAGGAATTTTATACAAACATTTCTTAATTCATCCAGCATATTATAATCAGGTAATGTGATTTGTTTTTCTACTCCATTAATTTTCCATCGTTCAGGAAAAGGTGGTCTAATGGATATTGAGGGTTGTTCTATAATAGGATTATTATCAAAATTTATAGGAACATTTTATGTTTGATTATTTTCTTTTTGAGGAAGAAAGATATCTCCTTCTTTAGATTGATTTTTATCTTTTTGAAGATTTGTCCTTGCTTCCTAAATAATAGTAGGGGGTTTTCTTTGCAATACTCTACCAGGCCTTAATTGAACATTATTTAGATCTAATGGAGTTATTACATAGGTTTGAGGATTTCCCCCCTCCATATTAAAAACAAGTTGTGACATTTTATTATTTGGATTCGGAAGTGTTTGAGCAGGTAATTGATTTGGTTTTTGTGCAAATGGTAGGGAGGGCTGTGGATTTTGATTTTGGATTTGGACTTGAGGTAATTGATTAGCTTGAGGAATTTGATTAGATTGAGGAATCTGACTAGGTTGGGGTAAGAATTGTGGTGGAAAATTAGGGTAGAATCGTGAATATTGTTGATATTGAGCATAAGCCCCATAAGGATTTTCCCATCCTTGATTCCAAGATTGTGATTATGGTTGAGCCCAAGGCTGCCAAGATGGATTCCAATTATTTTGTGAAGACTAAGTGAATTGTTGTGATTTAAAGCCTTGTGGTTAATTTGCTTGAGAATTCTGCCATGGTCTTTTAGCAATAAAATAAAGAGGATCTACTTGTTCTGGTACCCCTTCATCATTAAATACAGCCTTAAGACTTGGTAGAGAAGGACATTCTTTAGTATCATGGTTATCTGCACATATGGCAGAAGTTTCTATCCTTTTTAGATCTAAAGGACATTCTCTTAGAGCATGCTTCTTTCTACACCAGGGACAAAAGATGGATAATGCAGCATTTTCAAATTTTTCTTATTTTGTATTTTAAGGGTGCCAATTTGTTCACTTAGACTCCCTAAAATATCTATCTTAAAAGTATAAAGAAAACTTCCAAATTCTGCCCTACTGACTGTCCAAGCTGCATATTTATTTAATCTTGATAAGAGAGGGTCCCTAGGACTTTTTCCAACTCGTGCTTTACCCCTTGAGATATGTACACATAAATCACAGATATCTACAAATGGTAGTTGAGAAATATCTCATTTTCCTGTCAAGTTAAGGAGATCAATCCACTCATCTCTAATATATTTGAGTAGGAGGACTTTCAAAGTTTCCTCATCCAAACTATCCATTTTCTCCCTTTTAATATTATGAACAAATCTCTCGACTAAGTCTTCAAAATTCTCATCTTCTTTCTATGTCATTTTGAAGACTTCGTCCCTAATGTTGTGAGGCATACAATAGTCCCTATATTTCTCTAAGAATGATTCTTTCATTTGTGCCCATGTCCTTATAGAATTTGTTCTTAGACTCATGAACCATTTCGATGTTGAATCCTTTAAGGTAGCAGGGAACACTTTTAATTTGTGAGCATCATGTAGATAATCATATGATCTGCATAATACTTCAAATTCAAAGAAAAATTTCTCTGGGTATTCACTTCTTTTTCCATGGAAATTAGGAAGAACAAAAGGTGAATTTTTTTTCATTGTGAGGGTTGTATCTTCATCGAAGATAGGAAATCCAAAAGGGTCTTGATATCCCCTACCTCTACCTCCTCCTCTGCCTATATCTCCACCTCCTCCTCTACCTCTACCTCCTTCAATCCTATTTTGTTCACCATTGACATTGTGTACTTCTCCTCCTCCTTCTTTAGCCATGAGAGATTCTTCAGAACTAATGTAAGGATCTTCTACTTCTTCTGGTTCCTCTATCAATGGCTAATCAAGATAAGTTTCTTCTTCCTCTTCTTTACTGGGAATTTCTAATTCTTCTCCTAGAATGTGTTCACCAGTTTAAGATAGAAAAACTACTCCTATAGTTGTACATGTAGGATCTTCTTCGATTATAGCCTCAATAGATGAAGTAGGTGATGTTTTGGATTGGATTTCAGATCTTAATATTTCAGGAAGTCTTTGTTGACCTACAAATGGAATTCAAGTTTGAGCGGGTGGTGTAGAACTTCAAATTCATGGTGGAGTGAGCAGATTTGTGGGAATTAAGCTTCTTGCTCATCCTACAAATCTACCTCTAGAGTCTCTTTCCCTACGCATATCATGTTTTTATTTGATGATTTTCTTTTAACTTCTATTTGCACTTCCTCGACAACAACGCCAAAATGTTTAGTCAATTTAATGTTCTTAAATAGTAAGCATAAATTATTGACGAGAGCAGGTAAATTGATGAAGTACAAGTGCATTGTATGTGCTAGAAGTTGTTTATGTCGTTAAGGTGATTATATCATTGTTATCTAAATTAATGTCAAACTCTAGAATCAATATCGAGATGATGTTATTATTTATACTAAGATGTTGTTTATAAGATTTGTTAATTGATTATTCTAAATGATATTTCTAGAATTAGTTTTGATTGAATTGAGTTTTTAGAATGATTGAATAATGATTTTAACTCTTTTCAATAGATATGTTATGTTAATTTTCCTTTCAACTTTATCAAGTGTTTTTGGACTTTTATGTTGCAGCTAAACAAAGTTAATTAAGAAAGTATGAAATGACATAAACAAAATCCTAATTTATCAAATTGGAAATGAATTGTGCTTGAATTCAGATGCTGAGAAATACTGTCACTCTTATCTACTGCAACTTTATTTCAATGCAACAAGAAAAACAAAAATGAGATTACGAAGCTATGAAATAACTAAGCTATGAATGAAACGAAATTACTAAGCTATACTAGGTATGAAGCAAACGAAATCACTGAGTTTATGCTAGATATTAAGCAAATGAAATTAGTGATATAGAGGTCAATCAAGTGAACCTAGTCGTGAACTTAATTGAACTACATCTTAAAAATATGAAAACTGTGCATCAATGAATTAAATCTATGAAACAAATGAAAATCTAATTGCAGTGAATCGAAGACCTGATCTTGCAGGGGCCCTCCACGAGGCAATCAGTTGCCTTAAATCAACAACACATAAAATGTATGAACCAAGACCTTTTCATTAAACGAAAAAGAGTTCTAAATCATGCTCAAAATTACATACGGTGGTGCACACATTACACAGAGTTGTCATTGTTTTTATAGAGTTCTAATTAACAATATGAGAAATTCAAGCCTACGGGACTTCGCTACAATCCTTATCAAAACTAAACCATATCGCTTATTTTTTGATTTGCTACTGAAAAAGAAAAACGATGAAATCTCTTGAAACTTGGACTCTGTTCCAGCGCGTTGTCTTGCGGTTGACTGTCATGGTTGATCGTGTTGTACTGTGAATGTCTTGATGAATTAGCTCGAGTAAACATGAAGACATCCATGAGAGGATCATTCCCTATCTACCCATATATTCCTTTGCTAAGTTGGCGCACTCGAACCCTGTCAACAATGGAAGTAGCTGCGATCTGTGGATTAGCTACAGAATCAGGTCAATTCTGTAGCTGCATGTAAACTTTAATAAAACAATAAGGCATATTGACAAAATATGAAAAAGAGGACATATGAATGTTTACCTTATCAAAACCTTATGTTTATTGCATTTATTTGGATGATAGTGATAGGAAAAAGGACGTAAATATGGACAAAAGGATGTCAAGATAAAGCAATTATTGGACTCTAAAACCATTGAGTGAGGGGTGAACACCCTAATGAGCGTTTAATAATAAAATTAAACATTTGGGGGTTTCGATGGTATATCGGTGTCTAATAATGCGGTTGCATGTTGTGCTTCCTTTATGATGTGGATTACTTGCATGAGTTGATGTTTATAATATCAAGTATATGTTTAACTAATCTAGTTAAAGGAATCATGAAAATCATGCAAGGTTACATAGAAGATTTGTGTTAATATACTACCACAGTGGTTGTTACTAGTTATGTAACTTACTATTCATTTAGTAAAGTTACTCTATGTAATGATTAAGATTCTATCCAATGGTTAATGAGAAATCCAGAATAGTAATTTGGATAGTGACCTGTGGGTAAACTGTGTAAAAATTTTCTAACCCCATGCCTTTTCATGTGAGGTTACCGAGGGATGTTATAGGAAGCCTTTCAAAAATAAAAGATTTCACCATGCTAAGTTTAGAGAGTAAAACATAATAAACAAGCCTTTAACAAAACGACCAAAGGTAATTACACCATGTTAGCTACTTGAAATTCTCTCTTATTCAACGTATAATGAACTTATAATGAACGCAAAATAGTAAATTCTCTCTTATTCAATGTATAATGAAATTTGTGGTAAATACTATTATTTTTTTAAATGGACAACACATTTTGAGATCTTACATTTATCAAAAGGAATATTTACTCAACTATAAAGAAAGTTGTTACTTTCTTTCTTTGAGATTCAAAGTTGGATCTCTTACCTTATATTATCCCTCAAATATAAGCAATTTATGGGAAATACTATATGATTTTCATATTTAAACATAATGGAATGAAAAAAGTAAGCTCAGTATGAAAAAGTAAGGTTATTATAATTTTCATACACTTTTTTTTTTTGAGAGAAAAAACCAATTAATTTTTATTAATAAAAATAATAATAATAATAGTAATTACATATATTAAAAAATATTCCTCAAGTTTGGTTTACATCCATGTTCTCCATTGCCCGGATCCAACCATAAAATCCAACTTAAAACTAGGAATAACATGTCTATATATATGCATCATTCTATACAAGAAATTAGATTGTATAACATAATATAATCAATGCTCTACTTATAGTTGTAGATCATAATACGAGTAGCCCTGCTACATACTATTATCTTTGCATAGTACCACATATTGTGGCCATTTTCCAAAAAAAATTGTATCGGTAAAAAAAAAAACAAAAAAAAACAAATGATTAATCAAATAGGTACTTTGATTTCATGTGACATTGACTAAATGGTGCATATATACCCATAGTCCCTCTTCCTCTCCTTGGAAAAATAAGTGTAAAATATACTTCTCAATTGTTGGAATAACCTTCTTTTGGATAGTTCATCATGACAGTGTTCTTCTCACAATATATGTGGGAAATAAAAATTCCTCCTGAATCTCTGTGAAACACTACATCCTGTTTATGAGCTTATAGGGTCTGAAAGTAGTATGACCCTGAATCCAATCTATCACCACCTTTGAATCTTCGAATACCACCAATTTGTTAATGGAGAGCCATCTTATGCATAATATAACTCCGTAAAGAGCAATGACCTCCACACGAACGTTAGTACCCTGACCATAATTCCACATAAATGAAACTTATGTTCAAGATGGATAACAATATATACCTCGCACCCATAGTTCTTATTATTGGTCGCCCCATCGAAAAAGCCTACATGGAATCTGTCCCATATGTTAATGAGTTGAATATGTCTCTCATGCTTTTTATTTGTCATAGTGCCATACTCATTGAAGAAAGCTACAATGAAATAACAACACTACCAAAATATCCCAGCTTTATCCCTTGAAAATACAGGCATTCTGGAACCGCAAGTCATTACACTTAGTTACTAAAGAGTCATTATGTTATGAAATTGAGTAAATTATGTTTCTTATTATTAAGAGGAGGATATGTGAAAAGAAAATAACGCTCATCCTCAATTTTACAACTCATTTTTTTTCAAGAATGTTTTTGTGTTAGTACAAAGATAAGTTTAGCAATATAAATTGTGACTATTAGCTTTGGTTTTCAATATAACAACAAATATTATTATAGAGTCTAAATATTAACTTTGGTTTTAAATATAACATTCAATTTTGTAGTAATGAAAGTTTTAAGTATTGGTCTTGATCTTAATAACGTTTAATTTATCCCTCGATTAGGGTGTTATAATTCAGAAAAATGGAGGAGGGGGGAGCTCGTCACCCTACCACCTCCCATCGCATTTAAGAGGGGGGGTTGGTGTGGAAAACCCACCCCCCTTGCATTCACAGATGCAAACAACTATTACTACCTTTTAATTTCATGGCAGGCTGCTCTCCATCCAAGTAGTCTTGGTTGGGAGACCTTGGTCCCATGTTTTTCTACTATATTTGTGACATCCCCCTTGCCACAAGTGGGGTAATTCCTCTATTCAACAAGTAGTGTGGGGCTCATATCTAGTTGCAGAGATTCAGGGTTATCTGGAAAATTGTGGGGTTCCACTATGGTGTAGAGGACGACTTATCTCATGGCCATGGCTTGACATGCACATGAATTCTTGGAGGCTTAGCTTATGGGTATGTATATCTCTAACGCATGCATTGGATGCTCAACAGTAACTAGGGGAGAAAACAAAGGATCTTAGTGGAGGCACTTTCTGTGACGCCGCTGGCAGTAATCACGACTACAATCATTGCAAGGGAGGGAAGTGACAACCATCAACTCGCCCTCACGACGATGCGAGTTCATGCTTGGTGGCCTGAACAACATTTGGGTAACTCTTCCTATGTTCAATTCCTTCTGTTTTGGCAACTTCTTTACTGGTTTGGCTTCCATTTGGTGGTTGATGGTATCTAGTGCTCAAAGCAAGGTAGGGGTGAGCATTGGTTTTAGTCTTTATGCCTCTCTATGGTTGTTGGACTTGCTTGGAGTCCATTATTTACCTCCACTTAGTTTCTCCATTTCATTAGAAGTCATCAAAAACTACCTTGGTAATTCATGCCTCCTTGGGATTTATTTATATTTGGTTTCCTAATCTACAATCCCCCTGGTTTTTGGGTTTTCTGGGTGATTTTTTTATCTTATTCCTTAATAACTAAGTGCAAAATGCCCCAATAGAGGATGCACTTCCACTGGGGGTCAAGTGGAAAAGGTCCTTAGTGTCAACCTGAGCCCAAGCCCAAGCTCAAGATGAAGCAAACAATTTTCACTCCTCAACTCCCCTAGAAATTCAAGAGGAAATTTGTCAACTTAGAGCCTTGACCATTAATGACCGACATGCCTATTTAAACTCAGAAATTCAAGCTGAAGTAGTGTTTGGTAAATTCAGTGTCCTAAAGTGCTCTACATAAATTATCAATCCAGGTATCGTGAATTAATGAAGTGTAGTGCACTATTTATGCTAGCTAACCCTTCTTACTTCGTTCTTTTTATGTTTTATGTTGTTTTGGGGGGTTTTCGGTCTTTTAATTCCTAATGATTTACAATGTAAATTATCATAACTAAATCTAAATTTCGTAAAGACTGCTCAAAATCTAAAAATGAAAACAGAGCTAAGAAATATTTGGAAGCAAAGCTAAGAAAGAAATGAAAACAAAGTTTCTATTCTTATTTTACTATTATTTCCAAATCATGAATTAAAATTGAAAGTGAAATTTGCAATTGATGTCTAACTAATTACGGAAATAAAACTAAATGAAATACTTGGTTACTCTGCCTCTCAATTTTGGGAGAAAGTCTCCTTGGGATGACATTTGAGTAATTTTGTACTTCATTAATCTAAGAGAAAGCAAATACAAAGATGCAGAAATAACTCATTGCATAGATGAAATGTTCAACCACTTAGTTAAGGATGAAGTATCAACTTGAAGGGTTTTCCATAAACATTCATTAACACCATGAATCAGTAAACTAAAAATGAAATGGCAAAGACAGTAAATGACATTGATCAGTTTAATTAAAAATTTAAACTATAAAGGCAGTGAATGAAGTAAACTATCCAACAGTGTATCCTTATCATTCTTCAATCCTACTTTCATCCTGAAACAAGGTTAGTTTTTAATTGAAACAAGATTACACCATTGAGTTCTATCTTCTAAACTACTAATAAAAACTAAAAAGAGATCAAGCTAATGGAAACTACTCTAAACTATAAACATTGTTAATAAGAAAAACATGGAAATTGCGTTATAAACATTGTTAGTAAGAAAATGATTATAAACACTGTTTTAGAAAGAAAATGATGAATTTACAGTTAACATGAAGAAAAAAAATAAAATGAAATGAAACCCTCTTCAGTGCAAGGGCCCTCTGCAACTGATTAGGCTACGCTTGCTCAATCAACTCCAAGAAAACTCCTTCAGATGTTCATAAAAACATGCAATCTTCTCATATTAAAACAAGGACACAAAATGCCAAGAAATTACAGAGTCTAGAACTTCGATTTCACAATAAAACTATTACTATTACTACTAACTTCTTCGGCCTCTTACACAGGTATTTATAAGAAAAATCATATAACTGTTTGTGGAGAAAAGCATGCTATAGCCAAACACGTAGAAGATAGATACGCGGAATTTCTTCCTCGGTTGCTGGAGACATAAATCCAAGACATGGTGGTTGTTGGATTCGTTTTTACATGTGGCTATTGGAGTCCGTAGGTATAGGTAGTTGCTCCGGATCTGAATAACGCTTCCCATCACTGTGAAACACATTAATTAACCACGAAACAGAGTCTTGTTACCTTCGATCTCTTTGTGTTTGAATTATCCATTGACCGTAGTCTTATGCCATCTTCTTTGTCGACTTGGGTTGAATGAATAGGATAGGGTCTGTTAGAGTCGGTCTTGAGCCCTCCATCAGCGATCAAAACTCTTTGCATTTTTCATAGGTAGGTGTCTCATCAGTGTCAATTTTTGCATCCTGTTAGGCATTCCATAACCCTAATGGAGGAGATGATGTGTTTATACCCCTCTTGGCATTGCTGGTTTAAGTCATTTCAGTTATTAAAGCTCTTTCAAGCTTGTCTTGTCTGCTCTTGAGGTCAATTTCCTAGGTCTAGGGTTTTGGTCAAAAATATTACAAGGTCATGTGTTTGAAAGTCAATGAGTGTTCAGTAAGCCAGAGGGATGATTGTAAAGGTGTTTCTTCTAAAAAAATTATCTGGTACAGTTAATATTCACCTTGGATTTAAAAACTCTGTTTTTAAAGCCACGTTCATTTTTCATTTATTTGCAAAAAAGTGATGAAATTTCAAAAGTCTTCAGTCAACAAAATGCAACCCTGGTCCCCTTGCCAAGGTCCCTCAGATGATCTACCTACAAAAAGAATCAAGCAAAAGCACTAAATCAGTCAATTTCAGGACAAAAGGAAACCAAAAAGACAACAGCATGTAAAGTTTAAAAGTGTCATGAGAAAACATTAGAAAGTGGGTTTTGGGCATGAAATTTTTTCAAATGAAATTTATAAAGGCCCAAACTCCCTCCTTGCACTCTCATTGTGTATTCATAACCCTTGCAAGAGTGATTGGGCGCACTTCCAAGAGAATTGAGGCAAAATCGGGCTCAGGACAGGTGCGCGACATGTCAGGCAGAATTACTTTTGAACTGCAGAAAGTTGTCTTGGGAGAATTGATTTTTGACAGGGCAAATGAACTCCAAATCCAAAAATTCCAGTTGGGTTGGAAAGTAGACTCACAGACCTTTCCAACAAGACTACTCTTGCCCAATTTGGCCACCTGCAAGTGCCCCAAACATGGCTCCAAATGTGCACGACATGTCAGGCAGGGGGTGCGACATGTCAAGCAGAATTGCCCAGAAATGCACTGTACAGCCCAGAAAACGCAGATTTGACTCAGTTTGACTTTTGGAGGTGAATGATGATTCTCTTTGATGTAATTATGGTACTTTTATGACACTTTTACTCTTATGTATCTTTTCTAGAAGATTCATTCATGAAATAGGTGAAAATTAAATGAATGAATTGGTTTCCAAGTTTATAGAGGCAAGTTGTTATGATTGCCTAGTTTGTAGTGCTAAGTTTAGAAGTGGTTGAAACAGCTCCTACAAGGATGAGCTCGACCCCTAGAGGCAAGGAAAGTTGTTAGCTTGCCTATATTATGTATTTTCTCAATCATTTTCAAGGGTTGGAAGGTTGGACTCTTGAGGGAGAAGCTATCATTGTATTATTTCACTGTATCTTTGCAATTTTTGGCTAAGGAAGACCAGGGTTTTGCAGTCCTCTTTGGGATTCTTGTGGACTCATGTGTTGATGGTGTGTTTCTCAATGTTCTTGTAAGCTTTGTTATGTGTTTCATT